>CAEFZY010006662.1:0-30958 GCA_903066815.1 Brachyrhaphis roseni
TATATATATATATATATGCATCAATAAGTTTTCATCCTCATTGATGCATCCCCATGGTGACACTTTCAAGTCACCAATATTTGCCTCATTTTACTGTATTCAAAATTTTTTAAATGTTCTCTTTCATTTGCCACTGTTCTCAGAATAAAACAACAAAAATAACAGGACCTGTCATAGTCAGCTTAAACCAGGAAAAGCCTGAATTATACATCTCTAGTTGCAACATCAGAGGTCATCTTATTCAAGTTAATTACGCAAACTTGTTGAGGACAAATGCGCAGGCTGACTTACTTTCTTTGTATCTCCCTGAACGAAGGCCATTCAAGATTGATGACAGCGGATGGATGTAGCATTGTAGCTCTATGCACTGGAAGTGATAACAGATTGATTTACAGTCAGGTGATTAAACATGAGCTAAAACATCTGAAATACATATTGAGTAGCACAAGTCAAATAACTCTCTCGCTGTGCTTGCTTTCTTATCAAATGACACAGTTCTCTGAGACCAAAACGACAAATACTCTTTATGCAGTTACAGAGGAGGGACAGCCTTACTGGAAACCTCGGTAAAAGCAGCAGTGTGGGAAGGGGGGTTGGTGTGGGGGTGGATCTGGGTGATAGGGCATGTCCTAGTTTTGTTGACACTGTCAACCACCTCCAGTGAGAAACCAAACACAACAGTCACAACGGTGCTCACCTTGTTGATAAAAACTTGATCTTTCTCCAATGCGTTGGATATTAGCTGCCGTTCCTTGCACTGCTCTCCTGTGGAGCTATGAGGTCTTTTCACCGGTTGAGTGTTCTTGCCGTTCGCCTTTTCTCCGCGCTGTGATTTACACAGTCCATTGCCGGAGTCTCTGTCCGATCTCGCAGTGCCGCCAGAGACCCCGCACCAGTTGTCCTCGCTCAGCTCGCTGCTGCTCTCAGACAGAGGAGCCTCTCTTTGGCTGCGCTTTGCGGTGCAGTCCGGCTCTTGCTCGCTCTCATTTTCTTCTGTGTCGCTGGCCAGCCAGTCGATGGAGTTGTCCGAATCTGTAGCAGACATCCTCAACTGCAGGCTCTAACCAGCACTGACCATCACTGACCTGGGGTGAGACAGAGATTCATGAAGAAAAACAAACACATTAAGGACAGCCATAGGTGGAGATGAGACACATGACCAAAATATCAACAAATCAAGGCTGGAGTCAAAATAACTACTGGAGCGTCCTTGTCTGAGCACAGAGGATTTGGTGAAATAATAACAGTAATAAACAGTCTTCCAAAAACACAGCATCTCCAAGTAAGTAGACATGAGTAAGGACAAAGCGGCGCCAGAGCAGACGGTGGCAGTGAGACCACAATGACCTGTTTGTTTAGCAGATGCAACACCTGAGCCAGTAAACACAAACCAAGCACCATCAAACACGAATACATCCCTCCAGGCCTCAGATCTACACGTGTCCAAACTCTTGTCACTGTAAACCTTGACAAAGGAAGTTTTCACACATGCCAGGCTGTGCACAGATTAGTCATGGGCCAGGTACCAGTTTCGTCAAATTGTTCCTACGGCTGAAAATCTTTTTTTATGCACTCCCTGAGAACACGAGACTGATCTGTTGCATAGATAATCAAGTTATTTACCCACATTTCCAACCAGTTAGCTGAAAAAAGGCTTAACAAGACAGGCAGCCTAACTAATAACCTGCTAACATCAGCATGTTATACTTGTGTTTCTCTAGACAGAGGCAAGCAGCATAAAGATATAACATTCAGAGCAAACATATTCATTTTTGCTGCACTAAAATAAAAATATACTGCTGGCTTTTAATTTCCTTTAAATAAGATTGATTATATAACATTATAACTTTTTGTGTAATTATCAGCATAATTTTATGATATTGTGTAAAATCTGATTCTGGCCCCCAACAGTTGCTACATTCATCCATGGACATTGTTAGCTTCCTTCAAAAAGGGAACCAGGGCCGGGACTGACGTCTTGAAGAAGTAATAAAAGACGTAGTAAAACATCAGCTCTCTGCTGCTTCGCTATTGAAGAATGTCTCGTGGACGAAAGACTCAAAACGCTTCTCGCGGACGCCTAATTGCTTGCAGGGGCTTCAGTGCGTTTCCTTGGCGATAAAAGGAAGTGAGAACAGCACAGGGTTATCTTTAGTGGTTGGATCGTTAAGGCCTGGCATGTCTCGGGTTTCCTGTGAAATTTGAGGGTTAGAAGGAGCAATGGCTTGCTCTTTCTTTGTTTTAGGATTCTGGTCTGATAGTCATAGAGCGAGGGTGGAGCAGAGGGGGTTCACTCATTCACACAACCCGACACAGGCCTAAAGAAAATGCTGCATGCATCTGATTCACAGATTGAAATAGGACCATCAAAGATCACAGAAACCAGACTGTAGTTATAAAATCATAATAGCAAGCAATTGACATGTAATAACCCATAAGGCAGTTCAAACAGATTAGTATACATCTTTTATCTCATCTTTATACAGTCCGCTATAAAAAAAAAATCTTGTTTTATAACATGGGCTGACTAAGAGATTCCATACTTCCTGTGATATGAAGCCTCATCAGGCAATTACACTTTACTTTCATAAAACAAATGACTTGAGCATTTGATACATCTAAAAAAAAAAAAAAAAACCTAGCATCAAGCTGGACTTGTTTAACCACAGACTTGATTTACTTATGTAATGAAACAAACATAGATCGATTAACCTTTGGCCACTACAACCCCACCCAGGCCTGTAATTCTTTTATTTTGATTAAGAAACGATAGAATGTATAATTTGTCAAATATGTAAAATATCAGACGGCCATTAAGGTGAACACCTGGGCAGGTAGGGGCCCCACATGTACAGACGCTGCTCGTCAGTTACAGTCGCATTATGTAAGAATATTGCCGAGAGGAGGTAAAACATTGTAATCATTGACCATAAGGGGAGAAAAATCAGATAAAGTGAATGATCAGGGCTGTCCGCCTATCAGAGCAGGAGACACAATAGACTTCCTCATCGGTCATAGTAAATTTGGCAGCACCCTGTTAGATTACATAAAGGCATAACCAGAAAAGAGCATTGGAAATGCTGATCAATATATTAGCAAAAATTCACTTTCAGCTCGAATAAGTAGATCTTTTTGTCTTCTTGTGATTATATCTGTTAAATTCCTCCAGACGATATTTTTAAAATCGGTAACAGGAGCGTTTCGCCGGTTCATACGGAGATAATCTGACCGGTGAGGCGTGAGATGCGGAGGTCTACCTACCTTCCCGGGATGCGGCGGCTGGTCGTGTCCTCTCCTCCTTTGTTCAGCTGTGAATCCTGCAGGAGCGTCGGGCAGAGAGGAGCAGCTGATGTGAGGGACGTGTGCGGCGTGTGAGCGGTGAGGCAGCAGCCACAGCCAGTGATCAACCCCGTGTTGCTTCTCCCGAAGCAACGTGTCTGAGAGGGCGGGACCGGCGCGCTGCGGCTCTCCCATTCGCTGCTGCGCCTGGCCCCTGCCGACGAATCGCCTCGTCCATTCGGTGCAGCCGCGGAGCAATAGGCGAGGCCGGTTTACATATGCAAATTGCATGGAAATGACACAAACACGTGGACACGAGGATCGGTTTCCATTTCAGCAGCTGGGCGAAAAGTCAAGCCGGGGCTGACCTCTGGTCACTACACGCTGCACAGGCATTCGGCGTCATGATCATCTGGATGATGATGATGATGATGATGATGATGATGATGATGATGATGATGCATGGGCTCGAAGCATGTCGGTAAGTTGAGGGGACATGGCCATGAAAAGCCGGCGGTTTCAGGAAGCAGCTGCGGCGGGAGGATAATGGACTGAGCAAATCTTCTCCCCACATAGAAATTTGTTCTCATGGTGTAAAAAACTTATTTACATAAGTGAATAGCTTTTTAAACTCAACTAGACATGTCGCAAATCCATTACCAGGGCAGCACAAAGTTGCGCACAGCAAGCAACCCAACACCATACCTAAGGGCGATTTAGTTAACCTAAGAGTTATATTTCTGGGCAGTGGGTGGAAGCCAGAGTACCCAGAGAGAACCCATACATACACAGGAAGATACAGCCTCCATGCAGAAGGACCAGGATTCAAACACAGGCCCTCCTTGCTGCAAGGTTCTTTTCCAAATTAAAAAATAACAATAGCAAGGTCCCTTAAAGTGGGAAAGTTAGTAGCGTTTCACCAACCTAAACTTTTAAATTCAAGTTGGATAATTTGCATATACTTAGCTGCTGGAAATTCAGCTGGATTTCTGAGTCGAAACAGAAACATGATTAAGTTGGTTTTGAAGTTATTTCCTGATGTATTGTCAGATTTTATAGAATAATAAAAAGTAGTCTTAACTATTATTCCTTGTTTACTTTCATCCATTGTGGTCTGTACATTTCTCCTCTGTTAAGAAGATGAAGCAGAAGTGCTTGAACAATTTGGCTGTTAATTATTAGCTTTATTTTGTTTGCATTTACCTCACCATACCTACATTGAAAAAGCTAAAAGCTAGTCCAAGAAAGGCCAAGGCCAAATCCAACTTGTGTCATCTTAAAAGAACTCTTGATTCCAAAAACGTTACAGCAAAATCTATTTAGTGATCCTTTATAATGGAGGGAAAATGATTTACTTATTATGATCCAAGTATGTTTAACACATGAGGACTTTTGACGGTCCACCAACTGCTATCTAAATTTAAAATATTTCAAATCAGTTTCACATTTTCTCACCTCCATTTTTGTTTCAAAGCCTTTGACTTTCATTATTGATGAAAATGACTTTAATTTATGAAATTGGGATGTTTTTATTATGACGAGCATGACAATTTTGTAAAATTTTGTTTGATTTCTATACATCGAAAGCCCTGCGAGTGTCATTTCATTAGCTGTTGTAAGTAATGTAAAACGGTTGGGATTAAGGCAATAGTTTAAGGTGTTTCCTGGCGGTATCTGCTGAACTGTGAACAAAAGTCTGTTGAAATCCTGAGTTATAGGTCATCATACCAGAAGACTCTTCTATTGTTACAACACTGGTATAATCTGAGTTTCATTAAGTAAATGATAAAGTGAAATTAAAACCTTTTTAACTCAGAACTCTGATTATATTTTAGAGCACAAAGCGAAAACCTAAATCTAACCGGTCATTGTTTTGATACACAGGCATTTTTAAAATTGTTTAAGGCGCATCGTGGTGGTATTCATGACTCATGGGACCTGTTTGGCTGAGAGGGTGGGATAAGGAGGAGCGATCTCCGTTGGAAGCCAGACAAGTGTCGATGCCAGTGAGTCACGAACCCTCTCACTGCGAACGGGATCACGTTTGCTTTGAGAACACCCACTCCAGCAGCGAAAGAACCAGCCTCCTTTTTTCCTGTCCTTTTCGATTGACAGTGAGGATGAGTGGGATTTAAAACGACGTCGCCCTTTTCCCTCCACCTCCAGCGTAACGAGTGCGATGTGAAAAAAGCTCTGTTAGATGATTAGCGAGCCAAGGACGCTGCTGCCCAGATGGTTGCAACAACCGGCTGCAGAATTGCCTGACTTAAAATGCGTAGAACGACCTCTTGCTTGTCTTCAGTGCTTTGCACAAGCAGATTGTGCCACAGTAGTTAAATTCAGAAAGTCATTTGTGGCCAAGTGATCACAGGGGAGCCTAGCCTTTGTGAATACTTCATGTTTTATGAGCTTCTGTCACAATGAGGGACACCCAGCAGCCCTGGAACCAGACAGAGAGGTTGCTCTGCACTGCTGTGCCTTCAATCACATCCTGCTGTGAAGAATACACTCCACAAACACATACACACGCGCGCACACACACACCAGAGTACACATAAAAACGGTCGGGATGACACAGCTGCCAGATTCTAATTGTCCTGCAAACTTTTAAAGATCCCGTAAAAAAAAAATAGTCTCCAATCGTCGTGCTCCCCAGACTCAGATCCTCCATTGACCCCAGACTTTGTGACGACAGAGGGCTTCCTGCAGTTTTCCCAGCTCACTCTTATTTCCCTTTGTTGTCTTCAAGCCATCCATGTCACAGTGGAATATATCACGTTCCCTTCAAAGCACAGGAACTGTGTGTTTAAGGATCAAAGAGGTATTTTAAATTATACACACAGCATTAAGCATAAAGTAATCCAGATACTTAATCTTTCACGCTTGAAAGTGTTTTTTCTGCATTAACCGCATATTGTCCTGAATGCTTAAGTAAATCGTCTGTGTGATCTCCTTGAATCTTTAAACATTAACATTAATCCAGCTCCATTCAGCCGTCTGACAATTTCACCAATTTGTCATTTGCATAAGAAACAACAGCAAATAATTTGCAGTCTCCTTGCAAAGGAGGCAGCTCTTTTGTCCGCGCGTTTTCTTCTCCTATCAGGATCCGAGATGAGTCACGCGACATGAGCAGTGTGTACCCCGCAGAGACAGGATGTCTCCTGCTCTCATTCATGAAAAAAAAAGAAGAAAAATTGAAATCTCAATCAGAGACTCACACCCACTTTATTACAGGTCAGGCTCTGCACATATGTCCTCGTCTAAACTTCCCCTTAGAAGAAAAAAGAAAAAGCAGCACGTGTCCATGAAGAACTCTCAGTGCCACACTTTACAACATATGGACAGAAATAAAGTTTGGCTTTTAAAAGGCTTTTTTTTCCTTTCCCCCATAAAGTAGGGGGGAATTCACACTAACCTTCTGATTTTTGTCTCCAGAGCTTACTGTTAATGACAGTCTCCCAGACATGGACCTTTGTGTGATGCCCTCAGTCAACCTCTGTTTTTCTTCATGTCATGTGAAGAGTGCCTTTAGGATTAAGTGCGTTGCAAAAGGATGCAGGCTCAAGTGGAAGTGTTTGGGTGCAGCTTTAAGTGGAGCATGTTTATGTGTGTCTTATCTCACGAGCAGCTGTCCTCTGCTGTGAGACGTGCATATGACTTAGCTGACTTCGGGCCATCTGCTCTGCCGCTTACAGACTCAAACAGTTTTTGGTTAAAATGTATGTGGTCAAGATGTGAGCGCTTCAGGTTTGCCGTTGCAGTCGACTGCATGACCCGGGGGCACATTGTGAGCAATCTCAGTGTGGATCCGTTTTCTGGCTGGCTAAAATTATTGGTTCAAATTATTCTGTCCTGGCAGCAATACATATCCATGCAATAACAGAATTACATAATTCTGTTTGGCAAGGTTCTTTTCTGACCAGCTGCTTAGAGGCACCTGTAGTTGTTTAACTAACTAAACTCCTACGAAGGGCATTAATCTGTAGCTGAAATAAAGTATTGACACTTGCATTCAAAAGTATTCTTTCAACTTAGTCACATTTGAATATATTTGATTTAGATTGTTATGAACCAGCAAAAAGTGGTACATAATTGTACAATGAAAGTAAAATTCTGCCTTTGTCATGATGTTTCACAAATTAAAAAACCTAGATGTTTATTAGCCTTCATTACTCTAATGCCCCGAAATAGAAACCAATGCAAGAAACTGCCATAAGAAGTCACCTCATTAGTAAATTGGAGTCGATCTGGGTGTATCTTGATCTCGCCACATCTGTTCTACAAAGACCTCGAAGATTTGTTAGAGCACGTTTAACACACTGGCCCCATTGTGAAACATGGTAGTGGCAGCACCATTATGTGGGAATGTGTTCCCTCTGGAGGGATAGTCAGAACATCAGAGCTAATGGGATTGAACCTGACTGATATTGAGCTTGACCAGAGAAGAAGCTCAGACGTTTATGGCAACTCTGGAGGAGCAACAGAGATTCACAGCTCAGATGAGACAGTGTTAATCCTTCACACCGTAAATCTTATAACAGATGGCTGGAAGAAGACCACATGAAGTTCAATTTGCAGGAAACCACAAACCGCATAGAAAACACGGCAAAACCTGGAGGAAGGTGCTCAGAGGTGATGGGAAAGTATATGAAGTTAAATGCAAGAAAATCCTAACAGAAACTTGATTGGTTGTTTGCAGCAGGACTTAAAAAAATTTATTTTACCAGAAGCCATCAAATAAATCAGATTGAGTCTGAACTGCTTTGCAAAGAAGAATGAGAAAAAAAACATTTTAATAAATAATGAATAATTTACAAGAATAAAGCTTTATTCTTACATTTATGTAGTGCTTTATGTTTGTCCTAAGCATAAAATCTTGGTAAAATACGTTGAAGTCTGCTGCTGTAAAATGTAAAACATTCCAGGGATTCGAATATCATCACAAGCCACTCTTCATATTTATAATGTTTAAATCATTCACTGCGGTTGTTTTTGTTTTCTTAACCATATCCTCAGATGTTGCTCATGAAAAATACCTGACATAGCTCTGGACCGGCTCGTGCTTCAGGCGAAGCTTCACATCTGGAATCCCTTATACTTTTTAAGCCTGGCTTTCCCCATCTCACCAGCTTACTCCTCCTGATTTGTCATCCCAATGAAGTAAATGCTAGCTCTGCGACTTAACCCCACCTACACAGATATGTGACCACATGTAGTGTAGGCACAGTGCCGCAGCAATGTGTGTATGTGCCTCCAGTCAATTGCACTTGGATTTAGCATTAATATTCAAACTTGTGCAGTCAGAGGAGAAGCAATACTGGGGGTTTGTGCCTCCAGCGTCCTGCTGTGTGTCCTCCCCTCTCCTTTGTCCCTTCCTGGTCCGGCTTCACTCAGTCACATGTGCTTCATCCAGAGAGAAAAGCTTCCAGACCATTTTTTTTTTCTCCACGCAGACTCTTCACATGCAAGCAGTTGAGAATATCTGGCAGCTAATCACTGTCAAGTCTCCGAGTCTGCGAGTGTGTGTTTGCGTTCATATTCTTTCTAGTATCTGAATGGCAGCCAGAGCAGCTCAAGCGACAGTGGGATATCTATCTGCAGGGCTGAATCTTACATGTGACCGGGATATATTTTAACTAGATTATGTAAGTGCTCCAGCCTGCGCTCTCCACGCACAGATGAGGAGGACTACGCATGATGCAGAGGGCTGGGAGCTTACCACAAGCATTGCCTTCGCAGCACATTGAATAATTCCTGCACTCGGCTGGAATTTGAGCCAGCACACACGCACAGGAACACACACACACATGCAGGCATACAGAGTTCACAGGAACTGGCTTCTTAAAAGTTCTCTTCCACTTCAAAAAGACATTTAATGACAGTCTCAGATGAGCCAGAGCTACCACAGCTTATCTTTCCCATCAGCTAATGTGCTCCTATTGATTCCAGATGATGTAACGCTTTGAGTTAGCAGCTCCACCACAATGTAATCTTAATGTGAAGGTTAGGGGGGCTGCATAAGGGGATTTATGAAAGGTGGAAAAAAGGCACTGACAGCTCTTTTCTATGGCTGTTAGGAGGAGATTCATCTCCCAGCATGTGGCAAGAAATAAGCAGGTAATTGTGAAGTTATCGTGTGACACGGGATATTTTGACAGGTCGACCGGCCTTCATGTGAGGTTCCCCGCCGAGAGCTGATGAGATGGTTGACGACAGGATAGCAGCCAAATTTGTGTCCAATACAGAGCAGCCCACGCTCCCGCTGCTACCACTTTTTATGGGATCGTCACGTGGGCTGTTCAGTGTGAGATTTTATCTAAAAGTGATGTAATAGAGGCTGATAATTTCTCCGTAGACAAACGTCCGGCCACTTTGGAGAGGAACTGTGGACGACGGCTCTTTTATGCTGTCCTGTAGCAACAAGTTCACTACAGGCCTTTACTTCCAGCAGTTGTAGTGTGCACAGTCCAGTTGAGACACAAGATTTCTTACAGTGTAAAAAAATATATATATATATAAATTATTTACACACTTTATCCATCTCACATATAGTCTGTGCAATTCAACTTAAAAGCAAATAAACCCTGTTAAAAGTGATATAAACCAAAATTAAAAAGTTGTAAAAACCTGGTTAATGTTTTCACACTAACACATCAACTAACAAATGCGATGAATTTGGATTTGATTTCAGCAGTCAGTTTTATATTTCATATGCTTAATGTTTGATCATTCTGTATTGTAATAGTTTTTATATATCACATTTTTCTGCATTTTGACATTTCCATTCCCAAACTTGAATTTTCTCTGTTGTTTTGTTGTTTTAGATGTAAACGTTTGTTACCTTTTACAGAGCAACACAAATACAGTGAACCACATAAAATGTAATCAAATAAAACAGCTGAGCATGGTTGCTTGCCATCAGTTATTAGCACTCCTGGCTCTGGCATGAGCTCTGGGCTCTTGCTTTCTCCCACAATACAAAATTATGCATAATAAGTTAATTGGTCTCTAAATTGCCCTGAAGTATGGGTGTGTGTGCATGTGGTTGTTTGTCCTGTATGTCTTGATATTAGTTCATGATGGAGTGTGTCTCACCCAGCCAGCCATCTCTTAAGATGGCTTTGTCTACTCTATAAGTAGACAAAGTAGATGTCTACTTGTAAAGTAGATGTAAAGTACATGACATCTACTTGTCTTTACATGACAAGAGATGTCATGTAAAGACAAAGTAAATGTCTTTACATGACATCTACTTTGTCATGTAAAGACAGACTGGTATAGACATAGATGGAAATAGTTAAACCCAGTATTAATATATGAATAAATACATTTCTAAAGAGAACTGTTCATTAATAATAAGATTATTTTCTCAAGACATTCTTTAAAATCCAGAAATGAAGCATTTTCTCTGACTGATGTGCAAGGTTGAACAAAGAAGGGCTTTCCTCTATTCAATACCTTTATTTTAGCGCAACTATTACGACAAAATAACCGTAAAATAGATTTAAAACATTGAACACAATATCCACAAATCTAATGCTTGGTCTGGTTCTTGTTGCTAATTCAATAAACTGTTAGCTTCAATGATAATCGATTGATTTATGTTTTTATCTTGTTGTGCAAACCACCCTGTCCTCATGACGGGAAAAGAGGTAACTTTTCTTGTCCAGTGTGTGTTCGGTCAGTCTGTTTGTATCGTCTGAAGAAAGAACCTTCTTGCTTATTTCATTTTAAGAGTTAATCTTCAGTTTAAGTCTGATATCTCTTGGATTCCAAAGTTTACCTAGAGTTGCTTCCCAGAGATAGTTGTATTTTTCCAGGCAAACTTTGGTAAACGAAAGCGTTTTAGGGAACTGGAAGCTGGAAATAACATCGTGACATGCTGAAGTAGTTCCCACCAAAAGAGAACTATTTCCAAGAAATGTATCTTTTTAGCATAACAAATTCACCCAAAAGGTTTTGGAAGATTTTAGCGAGGACATGCAGTACTTGTGAGGCTTTTTTTTTTTTAGCACTGTTTCCATTTTATCTTTTATTACTTTGGAAAAACATCCAGTTTCTATTATGTAGGAGCTTTCTAATATTTTCTTTAGTCATCAATTACTTTTTACTGCAGCACTGAATACGTATTGGCTTCTGACTGATCCTTTAGTTTTATTAAATCATTTTGATTCTCTGTAACTTCTCTCCATGAGATTTGACTTAATTTCTGTTCATTTCTCTGAATTACTAGAAACCAGAACTTTTGGTTAGTAACCAAAAGGACTGAATGTTAAAACTGAAATATATTGTAGTTTAACGTGGTACCTGTTGGTTTGCACACTTATGCAAACAAATTGATGGATATTTTTATATTTTACTGTATTTTCCCTTAAGATGCTATTGTTCTTTAGTTTATTTTCCTCATTTCAATCTCATTTAAAAAATCAAGAAACCCTGCTTCTTAAAAACCATGATGGCACATTTAAGATCAACTATACCAAATTATCTCTACATTTTGTACGATATTATAAAATCTGTTATGATCCATCTGTTTTTGTTTATGTTCAGTTTCCTTCAAGACAAACTCCAAAATGTGACCAGTGAAAACTAAAGATATGTCCAGGGTTTTCTTATCCAGCTCACTGCAGCACAGTTCAGCCCTGCTGACGGCATAATTTCAGGTTTCTAGAAACCGCAGGATACATATTATCTAAATGTTTTTCATTAAAAAAAAAAAAAAACGTTGTCCGTCGCACCTCAGAGTTCTATTTTTGTAAAAAAAAAAAAAAAGAAAAAGAAAACAAAAGTATCTGAAAGAGTGTCAAGAACTCTATGTATTGATTTTAATACTGCAGATGTTTACCAGAGAATAAGGATGCTGTTCATAAATACATACCCTGTTTTTGATTGTAGTTATTATTTTGGGTGATAGAGAAGCTTTTTCATCATGTTCACACAGTTAATCAAAAGCAAAGCGTTAAACTGCTGGTATGTTTCAGAAACTTACAATGTTCTCTCCATCTCATTCTAGTCACTTGTGATGTCTAAGCCTTGGGTGAGCAAGAATGGGAGACTAATTGGAAACAGTAGGGAACATAGCCACATAATGAGGAATACAGGAGAGACTGTACCTCAACCGAAAGTTCAAAATTAAACAGTTGTTGAACAGTGGGGCAAAACATTTATTTCTCAATGTGCTGTCCTTGAAGAAAGTCTGTGGTCTTGCTCACACTGAGAGAATTTTTGCAAGACAAACTTTTCCTGTTGCATTTGCACCTTTAATCCTAATGCAAATTGTTTTTCTGGGGAAAAGAGATGTGACTTTCAAAATATGTTTGAATGCGCCTAAAGCACTTTGCTAGACTAAAAGGTCAAATACATGTCGCTTTGTAACATGATCCAGCAAGTCACTTTGGCCAACTCCTCATCATTAGCAAGCATGTGGCGACAGTGGAGTGTATAAAGTCAATTTAATCATCAAAAACAACTAGCAGAACCAGGTTCCATATGACTGACTGCTTGTTCTGCCCTTGGACTCCAAATCTCTGTCAAAGTAGATATGTTTTGATGGTTCTTGATTGTAATAGAGATATACTAAAACAAAGGACAAACTATTTGTTACATGGCTTAACTCACAAAGGAAGTTCAGCTTATTAAGTGCAAACAAGCAGTTTAACAAGTTCTGCAAAAAGCATGACTGATGAATATTTGGCTAATTATTTCCTGTGCAGAATTTAAAAAGCTACTTCAGGTTTTAAGAAGTCAATAGAAGTAAATGAAAAAGCCAAGGTAAGTACTCAGTTAAATAAGACACAGCACTGGGGTCATTTTGAAGAAAACAAATTGTTCATTTTACGATTGAAAAACTAAAAGAATAGAAAAAAATGAAAAATAGTATACCAACAATTTAAATGCTGAAAATAAATGTACACTTCTGATATTAAATCCAACCAACACTCAGGTGAAGAACTGCACCAGCTACACCGGGTAAGTGAGCTCGTAACCTAATATGTTAGAATAGGACAACAGAAAATTCTTTCTCTTTAGGATATGAACATCCTGTGGTTGTACACTCTTAGTCAGCATGTTTGGTATGCGTTGGGATAGTCTGTGCGCAGTTTCAGCGTTGCACCTTTTCTTCAAGATATTATCTGTAGTTCATTCACAATATTTTGACTGTAGTGTGTAATGGTAAAACAAGGAAAATTTAACAATGTCCTCCATTTTCTTCTTTCTTCTAGCGAACCTTATGCTTCTCCATAGTTACAAGTTGTGTGTAATATATGACAGCAGCACTGGTTCGATAAGACCTGTGGGGGTGTTTAGCAACAGTACACATATTTTACAGTACCTGTCATTGTGAAATTCATGACTGTACAGTCACAAAATAAATGCATGAGTGGGCTGACTTATCAAATAGCAAATGCTTCATCTGCCATTCACAGTTTTTTTTTTTCAACCTGCAGAAGAAGATGTTATGTTGGAGCACTTTAAAAGCTGAAGCAGAGTCACACTGCCTTAAAACAGGTGGCAGAATGTCATAATTCATTCTTCACTGCCTCTAATGGTCACCTCTGCAGCAGACAAGCATTAGTCGCCCATTTAGAGTTACTTTACAGTGCGGTCATGGAGTCTGACCTCAGAAATTTCCAAACAGAACAAATCTTTAATAACAGGGGTTGTTTGTGGCCAACACGTGTCCTTGGCCCTGCCCCAGCTGTGAGGTTTCAGCTTACTTCTCCAATAGGAAAAGTAAAACATCAACGTGGGCTATCTCTGTTTCTTCTTTTTTTACATATAATTTGAGCTTTATTGCCGCTGAACTCTTGCGTAATATTGTAAGGGCCATATTTGTATTCCAGCTCTTTTGTTTGAATGTCATTCCAACCTTTAAAGTGGAAAAAAAAGTACCTGGCATCCTACCAATGCTTTTTTTCCCTGTAAGGGGCGGAGAATTAATGTGACTCAGAAGGTTTGAGGGAGCAGACATCTTGTCCTCCATCACCTGCTTTGAATCAGAAACAGCAGGATAGCACATTAGGAGACATGAGGGTGAACCTCCTATGTAGCTTTAGGGTGCCTGCTGGACTTGCCTGAGCAGATATGATCCGGTGAGTAATGGCTTTCAGATGTTGATGCACATTTACAGTAGAGTTGGTCTCTATTAGCAGCATGTGTACTGAGGAGATAAAGTCATTCAAAACAAGCTGCTATGAGGGGAATATCTATTGCATCATGAACAGTGTTTGGAAGAATAAGGTTTGTGGCAGAGGGAAGGGACTAAAGGAAAACCTGAAAGAGGACAGGGTTAGATAAGGTGAAGGGGAGGACAGGTGTTAAAGTGTTGTTGCTACAAAAAAGTACATGTGGAAGGAGCATGAGGAACTGAGGGGTCTGACTTATTGCTGCTGCTGCTCTGTCCAGAGATTTCTCCGCTGCAGCTCTGAGCTTATTCTGGCATACACGTGACACTCTCCCACTCCCCCCTGCTGAATCTCTCTCACTCTTCCCCTCTCTCTCTCTCTCTTTCTGGCTCACATATACCTCCCATCACTGCGTACAGTACACTAATCCTGGTTCTGCCCCCTCACTGCCCTGTCTCACATTTTACACCCCCCCCTTTTCTAATTCCTTCAGACATTTGACAGTAAGCTTTTATTTTTTTTGTCAAACTCTGTGTCTTTCTTGTGTCATCACGACTAGCCCACAAGAAAACACACATTTACTGCAGAATTGTTCTCCCACGTGAACTTTCACGTGATGACTTTATATCAGGTTGTTGGTTTTGCAGTTTTTCAGCTATCCTATCCCATACATGAACAGTTTAATAATAACATACTGAAGAGGGTGAATTTTCTATTCCACTTTTACACTGATGGGAACATATTATTTTTGCGGCAAAGTTTCCCAGTGATATATGTTTTTTTTTTTTGTTTTTTTTTTTACTGTCAGTACAAGATGTGCCCGAGAAAGCACTCCCAGTAATGGAGAAAAAAGAGACTGAATGCTTTAGCAATTTTAAAGCCTCTTTCTGTCTTTCTGTGAACTAAACTCCAAAAATGGTTCAAATTGATCTGTTAACCCCAGGACTTCTATGTGACGGTGCCCCTGCAAGCTCTCCCACACTTTCCAACCACAAATATCATTGTATTTTGAATTTGTTAAATTAAATCTAACATTATTTTTGCCTCTTGTAGATACAGGATTAAAGTAATCTTTAAATTATTCTGACAAGTTTCTTGTGACTGGAAGTAATGCTATTTTTTTCAGGTGACCCAGCAACAGACTTTAACCTGTGGCCCACATCAGCAAATACTTTAGCTAATATGTTGTATATGTTGTTGGAAATTGTTGTTGCTGAGATAACATTTGATGAGTCTAAATGTATTTCTTTATGACATACTGCTAACATTGCTTATATTCTTGTTCTAAGTGGTGTGTGACTGTTTTTTTTGTTTTAATTCTTGCTTAAAATTGCAGTTTCTGTGCCAGTGAAAGTATGCATCTTTTTGTCCAAGGTACAAATGTGGATTGCACGTTAAGAGCGATTGCGGAAAATAACAGCTCTAGCCAGTGGAGGTGGGGCAACAATACTGACGCTTCTTTCCTTGTTGTCTGTTAGGCTTTATCTAACAGAAAACACGCCACACCTATTTTTGGCTACAATTAAGCCTGGAAAATGGCTATGTTCTTGTTTACATTGTCTATAAAGGATAATCTCACATGCACACAGCTTTATGAATGTGACAAAAGTATTGTTGTATGCATGTGCCATTAGATAAACGAAAGGTTCATAAATGTAGCAAGAGGCCTTTTAAAAATGTACATATTAAAAAGTTTACTGTCTATCATTGTGTTTGTCCTAATTTTAAAGACAAAACCTCGGAATGAGGGATTACGCATATTACACAAACGCAGAAAATGTACCCCATAGTTTTATCACTTTATCACTGATATCTGTACAAGTATGAATCTTAAAACTTTAACAAAGATTACATGATGCAACTGAACTAAAGAAGAGAGTCAGTGGTCCACCTGAGGCTTGCCTGAGCAGAAGAAAGGATTCTGACATATTTTCTATCATTGCACGATAGTACTTGTCTAACAATAAAATTCTTAAAAATAGACCAGTGTAGCAATATGAGTGGTTGGTCTATTAGTGGCTAAGACATATCAATATTCTTTTGAGTTGAAACATTTAGTTATTTTTTTATTTACTTATTTACACTTGATATTTTTCTAAATAAATTTGGATCTAGAATATCATAAAATGGCACATCTGAATTAAAAGGTGCCACTTAGCAGTTTTATTCTGGTCCAAGACCTGCTAAAACAGCCTTTAACATCTGTTACACTTTGCAATTATCACCTTTCATAGTATCAGTAGAGATGAGTATTTCATAGTTGATGTCACACATCTATTTAAACAAGGTTGTGCTGTGGGTGCTGCAAAAAGTGATCTGAGTTCTCTTTCCTTAATGTTAGCCTCCATAGTTTTTATTTTTATAGTTCAAAACTAAAAATAAGAATTTACAGAGACAAATGTGTTCAGTTTATCCTGTTGTCAACAGGCTTCACACTTTCATAATGACCATGTTAAAGTCTGCAGTGCAGTCAAAAAGGAATCACTTTAACTGTATTATGAAATTTTATTGGCAAACTGAAATAATTTAAATATACTTACATTTTATACAAAATAACCCGCAGACAGTAAGAAATATCAGTCAGGTTTTTTTTTTGTCACAATCAGTATTTCTTAATTTATTCAAATGTCAAAGAATTCAGACAAAAATTAACTGTCTTATAACAAAATAAACTGTTTTTAAAGTTATTTCACACCATGTCACAGTTTATCACCAAACTAGTTACTTTAAAAAACAGCTCACTGCACACCAAATTAAATTACTGTGCTTCACAGCTTCTGTCATAATCAGTCCGACTGCAGTACAGTCAGGAATAAGGCAGCAGCTTCAATATTACAGAATTGTAATATTCTGTGGAATAAGCTGCTGAAAATCAATGTCTGAAAAACAATAGGTTTAACTTGAATTTAAATGTAACAGATAACATTAGAACAATTGTGATTTTGTTAGTAGCAGCAGGAATTTAGTTTATGTAATAATTAACAAATATTTTAATGACTTTTGTCTCAATTTTTAGTTTCACATCCATAAAACAATGTTTTTTCTCTTAACTTTTTCATACTGTGAGACTCCTTTTGTTTTATCACATCTTTTTTTCTTACCTATTCTTATTTGTAACCTATTTGTACCCCATATTTATGTTTGACCCCAAACTTGGAAACATGTTTCAGAAAAGTGTTTCCAAGTTTTGATCTCCATAGTCAGCACTCCATAGTCAGCACTATGGACACTTGAATATTGTTCCATGTCACATCAGGGACTTCTTTCTAAAATGAAAATTAAAGTCTATTCATATATCAGCCATTCACAATTGGAAATGCAATCAAAAAATTCTTTTTTTTTTTTTGTTTTACACAACACTCAATAATTAGCAGCAACCTTTCAACAAAGTTAGATATGATGTCAGTGTGTGTTGTCAAGTTAAGTCTTGGGACCCTCTTCATACACAGAGGTTTACATTCCCAACACATTCCTCTTTCCCCTTCTCTTGTGAACTGGGTGTGTGTCTGTAAAGTATGGAAAATTCCAGGTTTTCCTCAGAGGGGCAGTTGTGTGCATGTTTACTCCTGGATATCTCCGAAGACGTTTGCTGGGTCAAGCTCAAATGACTGTGCCAACAGCTAAAGGAGTAGTGCTGACATGGTGGGAGGGGATTGTTGTTGGCGGAGCCTTATTCAGTAGACACTGTACACAAATCTCATAGCCAGGGTGAAATGCAGTCATGTAATTTTACTCCCAGCCTTTTACCCCTGTGGCCCACCGACTTCTGAAGCAGGTCTGAAATCATGCTGTATTGTCTGGAGCTCGGCTCAGCAGGAGACAAGATTAACAGCTTAATGACCATTCAGCTAATTATGGATATAACCACAACCGAATCCAGTCCTGTTATATCCATTTACCCAGTAATAAATCTTATTCCCTATCATAGGAATTTTAAATTATATGCCTTGCTTTCCCTGAGAGCATAAAAATTTTTTATGCTATACTTAATGTTCTTCTGCTTAGGACGTCATGCCAGATTTCAGCCTATCCTCTCTTTGGTATTTTCATTCAATCAATAAAACGTAACCAAGCAGTGAGTGTGGCTTATTTTTTTCCAGATACACCTACTGTACTTTCTCTGTGATAAACATCTTTTCCTTCGCATATGATTGTGGTTTTCTCTTGTAAACTCAAAGGCTGTAAAACATAAAAATGTATTTTTAACTATACAAAAAACATATTTAAACTATACAATTTTAGCAAAACCAGCCCAGGGTTTGTACACAATGTTCTAACACAGAGGCAGGAGACAGAAGGAAGTAAGTAATTATGTATGAGGGAATTATGATGTCATGGAAACTCCCGCGTATGTAAGGTTTTTGCTTATCCCTACACACACGTGCATGGTGGCAAAGGAGAGGAAGTTGCTTCAGAAAACGGGTGGGAACAACTGCTGCTCGGGTAAAGTGTCCATTAAACATTTTAGCTTAATTTACTGAACCTGAAGGTCAGGAGGTTCAGAGTGTTACAGGTGGCTGGGCCCGGCAATGAGAGTCGTATTCTTTAGCAAAGAGAAACAGACAGAGGAGGATGGGCTCTGAGCAGGTCAGTGGGTTTGTATACTTTTCCATCTACTAACAAATGTATGGAAAGCCACGTGATCCAGTGGGCTTATATCGCTATCCACACTTTCTGCCTCTCTTTTGCATAGAGCCACCAGTTTAACCAGTCTGCACTGTAAAGGGAAGAAAGTTGAATTTGAAACCGCTTCTTTTAATCACATCAATTCCCCATATTTAAATTTATTCCACTGTTATGCCTTACAGCATCTAATATGATGAGCCTTGCTTGTAAATATGCCTTCACCTGAAATGAAGACAGGTGCAGATCTTGCCAAATATGGAAACACTCGGAAAGAAAGTGACTCAATGCAGCACTCAGCATGCAGTAACCTTTGATTGTCTCTGGTCTCAGTAGAGCCCTTCTATTCATCCTTTATGAAAATATTTATCTTGATCCAAGCAAACATGAAGTACTTCACTTATCCTGTGACTAAACTAAGCATTTGTGGCTCCATAAGAGTTTTTGGGTGCAACTGATAAAGCATGGACATGTTATATGCCTAAATAGTTAATTGTCTTGGTCTTGTTTATCTTCAAAAAAAAAAAAAAAACACCACTTATTAATACGTATATGACACAGAATTCATGGAAAAAGTGTAAAAGTATAGCACCTTTCAACTACAGATAAATAACAAAATGATACCAAAATAAAAATCCAAGAAACTATGATGTGACTAATATTCTGTTCATTAGATTCAAGAAGCACAGATTCAAAATAAATGTCATCTCAGCATGCTTTAGGAAAAAACTGATCTAAATTATATACTGCTCTATTATTCAGTCCACATGGACACATTTGAAGTCAGCTATATATATATACGTGTGTGTGCATGCGCACACACACATGCACATCAAATATGTTCCAATTTGATCAAAGTAATTAAATAAATCTGTTAAATTCAGGACACTCTGTGGTTTTTCCCTTTAGGAAGCCTCGCTGATACAAATGCATTGAGTCATTTGGACAGAACACAGATTCTGTATTTGTGAATAATTGTGAAGGAAAAATGTTGAATGATTTTCTCATATATAGAAGAAATATAGTTTCTTCTATATATGAGAAGAAACTATATTTCTTCTCATATATATAGAGAAATATATGATATATATGATATTTCATATCATAACCCTAACCCTAACCCTAAATTTAAAATATTTAAATTTAAAAATTTAAATATTTTTAAATTTAAATATTTAAAAATATTTAAATTTTTAAATATTTCTGTATTTCCTCTCAGTTTTAAGCTGAGAATGATTAAATAATCCTGATTTAGTTTTAAAAAATATAAGTTTAATGGATATCAGTAGAAAATTATTCAGTTTTTGTTTTTTTTTACTGTAAATGGATTGTTGACCACATAATGTTATTCAGATTCACATGTATTTAAACACATTTGTCACATTTCTCCACCTAAAATACAGTGTAAAAATAATAATAGCAAACAATACAATGTAATTTATATACACAATGAAAACAGAATGAAATAAGTCCAGTACTACAAAACTATTTAAATAATGGTGTTCACTGCAATTAGACTGAATGAGTCTCCTGTTACTTCTGCGACTGATCATTCTTCTCTTTAATGGCCTTGGAGATCGGCTTGTTGTGTCTGTTGGTGTCTCCTCTCTGTCACCACCTGCCTGATAATGCACCTCATAATGCTGTCTACCTCAGAATCTCCAGAAGTTTGTTTTGTAAAAAAGTGAAGTGGAAGAATAACAGAACAGCCAACCTGCCGGGACCCCACCCCTCCCGCTGACCCTGACAGACGGTGCCACAGGCAGACACGCTGTGTCTTTCCAGTCAGGTGATCAACAATCCAGGACACAGGATGCATCTCCAGCAGCTTTAATGTGAAGGTGATTGTTGGATTCATGCAAAGCTGACCTGGTGTTTTCAATGTACCAGATAAGGTAAGATTACATGGCCCACACACTGATTTCCACCTGGTCCTGGAGAGCGTAGATGTGATTGAATCGAAACATTTATTTTCATCTTCCTGTCTGTGTTCACCCAAGCTACAATGACCTCAGCAACTGCTTAGATAATAAATTATCTAAATATTCACACCAAAGTAATTTGTCTTGAGTCATTCAGAGAACTGGTGGATGGTTAGGTGTATAAAGTTTCAATGTCTTTTCCTCTGAAGGAGAGTCGAGTTCATGCTCAAACAAAGGTTATCTTAGCCAATAACCTATCACAAGTAGGTTATTGTTAAATTTTGAAATAAGTGGTTTATTATTGCTTGTTCTTGCCGGTGTGTTGGGATGGAGCCTATCAGTCAATGGGCAGAGGACAGGGCATCCTTCACAGGTCAGTAGTTTAACACGGAGCAACTTCACTTTAGTTAAATCGGCGTTTTTTTTTGTTTTGTTTTTTTTATTTACTGGGACAATTTGTTCAGAACATTAAAAAAGTCTCAACTAAGCAATGAGTCATCAAGTTGGTGTTTTAGTAGGAAACTCTTTGCTTTTTAAGTGAGCCACAAAAGGGCAGATAGTAATAAGAAGGAGATTTTGCCCTGCAACTCCTCTGCTGATAATCATGAAAGAAATGAAAGTTAATCCAATACTTTTATTGGATTTGTTCTATACGATCTGTATTTAATACTTTTTTGTGTCAGTAGCAAGAAAGCAAATAAGAAGAACCTTACTCCCTTTCCTCATGTGAGAATGGTTGTTAACTAGAGAAAAATGTGAAAGAACAGTTGTGAAACTGGATGTGTTGTCTGACGGGAACTTCCAAAGATATGCCATTAACCGGGAAACTTGTGCAATTAGGTGAAAGGTCAGAAAGTTTACTCTGATAAATATCTGATAATACTACTGTACAATAATAAAAAACAGTCAGCATAAGTAGTAATAATGCTGGAAGAATAGGAAAAGAAGTTCAACTTCAAATGATAAATATTTTTACAACATGGTCCATAAAACAAAACATTGTTTCTGCAATGCAGCCTAATGGATAATAAAATGAAATCATCCTAAAGTTAACAAGATAATTTTGGGAAATGGCAATGTTAAAGAAATTCAGTGGATAAGAAGGTTTCCTCATTTTTGGAGGGATAGTGGAGTGCCAAGGGAAAATCTGAGCATGCACACAGAGACTGAGATTAGCAAGTGGTGGTGAGTGTTTTGTTAACGATGATATATTTGTTCTTTCTTCCATGAATCGTATTGTTAGTTGTTGGAACGTTAAAGGGTGGATAACTAGATGAGTAATAGTCGATTGTTGTAGAAAGATCCTAGGAGTGTAAATCAGGGGAGCAGTCAAAGAACTATTGAGGAGATTCACAGAGGGAGTCTTGGAGTGAGTTGTAAATAAACTCTGAATGAGAGGAGGAAGAGTAATGGAAAAAGGAAAGGGATCTGAATTGGGAATCTGTTTTCCTGTGGGAAATGCAACAAGAAGGCAGGCATTGGAACGTCTAGACAACATGGAAGCTGAGAGAGCGAGGGGTTAAAGTAAACCTGACAACAGATCAAGTGAGCAAAACAAACAGGAATCTGCCCTCCTAAGCTCCTCCTGATTGGACTTGACAAGCTCCAGCTGTGAAGACACCTGTGGGTTACACCTTGTAATCAAAGGCGGTAGAGACATGCACACAGTGGATATGTGGATATGACGATCATATTAAATCCACCATGTCCATAAAGAACAGAGCTTGCTTGCTCAGAAAGTTAAACCACAACAAACGTTCAGCCTTCCTGTTTGCTGACTGACAACATACAAGTGTTAACGTGTTATAAAAAGCAAAGTCTTTTCAGATATGTTTTTAAGCTTGCTGAGCTTTCTTTGACTTAATTTTTTAACACATCACTGATACTGAAAATAGCTAAGGTTGAGTTTTCTTCCTGCAGTAACAACATCCACATCGAAGAGTAGATGTCGAATGAGCTACGTGCTTATAAGGTGCATGATAAGATTTTTGAATTTTCAACTAGGTGTTCATTGTGTAGACCCAATCAAGCTGTGCAGCTCCATGTTTAATGTTGCGCTAGTATCTCTGCACACATGCATCAGTGTACAGATGCATGTTTGTAGAGTGACACTATAAGACAGAAGGATAGCTCTAAAATTGCTCTAGGTTTTTATATGTGAATATCTCTTTTAAGATATTGGAGATGATCGACCTCTGCTTGTAAATGTTCAAATCTGATTGCAGTACAATAGGGAAAAGGCTGTGCTCTCCTTTGTATCAGTTTTTTATACTGGAATTCACCAAGGGTACAGAGACATAATTGCTCTTTGTTTCTAATCCTTTCCATCCATGTTTTCTTCAGCAACGATAGCACTGACAACAAAAGAGTGAATGCATTATGAGCTCAAGCTGAAAGCCTGTCATTATAAGTAGCTTTCTTGTGTCCACACTCTGACTCATGAGTGTGCTTCATTCAGCCTCCCACTCCTTTTTGCACATGTCATGTGCGGCTCAGTCCTCGTCTACATTGACGTCAGGAGGCAGGCTGCCTTCCTACATCGCCTGTCGAGGGCGACCAGTTGGATAGACCGGTCCATGCAGGAAGCCTCTTCGCAGAGGCTGTGATCAATAGCAGACACACGAGACTCCCTGTCTAATCACCAGTCCAAAGCAGAAACAATACTCAGTGTGCAACATCAGCACAGCGTGTTCCCTCACTTCTGGCTCTGCTTTTAGCTCTGTCCTTGCCTGGAGCTCAGCGAAAAGAGCTTCACCAGAGTCCCCTCCGTCTTCCTCTGTGATGCTCCAGTTACAACCTCACATGCACTCTGGCCAGAGCTCAGCCGCCTTTGTGGATGCAGCAGACAGAAGGAGAAATAATTCCACAAATAGACCCATCCTCTGACTCACAGGGGAGCACGAGCCCCACTTCTGAGTGCTCTTGCCTCAAATTTTTAAATGTGTGCCCTAGGCCAAAATAAGTTAAGAAAGAACCACAGGGAAATCAAATTTGGAATTATTAGATCACACTGGAGGTATCAGGGGAGGAAGACAAATGTGTGCATAAATACATATTGTTATGAAAATAGGTTGATTTTTGGAGCTTGCGGCTGTCTGTCAATAAAAGAGCACGGCTAATCCAGAACAGGATGATTGGGAAAATAACGGCCAGAATGGGGGTGATGTTTCCCTTCAGTAATTGAAAGTGGATTTATCTGTACCTTTTTTTGGCTTCATAAAAAGAGTCAAACTATTAGGCTATTCCTTCTAACTGAACCTGTAAGTTTAGTTTCACTAGCAAGGACCATGCCACAAAGATATACGTTTAAAGATTTATTGATGGATGGATGAGGGATGAAGGGGAGAGAATTGAAGGGGATAAAGATGAAGAGAACGAGGGATGAAGGGATGATGGGATGAAGGGATGAAGGTATGAATAATCTTGATTTGGTCATCTGGGGAGAATGATGGAGGGCTTGGGAAGTGAAGACTTGTGGGGATTTGGTCTTTGGGAAACGGTTCCTCTTATTTTCCCCGAGCCAACATAGGATCCCCAAAAGAGTCTGATTTAAATTGAACAGAGAATAGAATGGGCTTGTAATAAATCACTGAGGTTGTTGCGGACGCATGAACAGTACACCTGTGATGACCAGCAAACTAAGGCTTGGAACGTCTGATTGGAGATGCCTGACTGGATGCTGAAGAGGCGGCTCCTATGCGAAATCATGGGCGGAATAAAGTTTGATAGAGATGCCGGACTTGACTGAAATGGCTTGAGAACAAGACTAAGGTGGCTGGATTATGGGATTCTGAAATGAGGCGTGGACCTTGAGATGAAATGCTTGCTGAAATTCTGATCTGAACATAAAGATTGGTTCATGTGGGTAGAGGATGGAATTAGGATGGAAGAGATGAAATTGATGAGAGAAAGCAAACTGATCAATTGACTTCTCTGAAGAGTAATATCTGAATGTTATAACTGTGACTGATGATGCCTGAAAAGCACGGATGAATAGAGGATTGTGCTTGAAGAGACAGAACAACAGGGGAGTCGGTTGGACTGTCTTCTTATTGAAGAAGACAGTGGAATTGGAGATGGATGAGTTTCTGAATCTGAAGCAAAGAGTCGGAATTTTGAAGGAAATTATGGAACATCTGGGATGTTCTGAGTTACTGCAATGTGAGCTGCTCAAACCTGGAACTGATGGGAGACTGAGACCAGATTGAGTCTGAATAAACGAGAGTAAACTTCTTACGCCATTCGTGTCCCCAAAAGTTTTGCTGCCATAATGATGGGGTAAGTTTGAAAAGTACAAGAGAAATTAACTTATGGGCCATTTTGGTTTCAACCATTTAACTCTGTAATAGCCACCAAGCCAATAGAAGGAGTTGCATGTCTTCAGAATGAATGAGAAAGTCATTGTAGAAGAAAAACATGCCCTTGCAGGAGTGATCGAGGATATGTGAGCCTTGAACAGTAGGGATGCTGGCTGCTTTTTAATGAAATGTTAGAAATGTAGGATTTCACTGAGGAGTGATACACATTGAATAGTTCAGATAGCCAGGAAATGTAAGTAACTGTTATTTGAAACATCTGGCAGTGGGTAAAAATTGAGAAGAGCAAAGAGATTAGATTGGAACATCATCATGTGCACAACATCCCCACTATGAAATGATGATGGCAGTATCATGCTGAGTGAAGTCTTTTCTTTTTTCTGAATCTAATCAGTGTTGAAAGATGGACTGTGCAAAACATGGGGCAGTCTTGAGAGAAAATGTGTAAGACGCTGCAAAATACTTCAGACTGGTGTGTAGCTTTTTGCATTTATCATAACAATAACCCTAAGCATACAGTAGAATGCTTTAGATCAAAGCATACTCATGTGCTGGAATGGTCCAGTCAAACTTTAGACCGAGATCCAATTAAAAAGTTGCTGTTCATACATTCTCTTCACTAACTCTGACTGAGCTTGAGCGGTTTTCAAAGAAAAAAATGCTAAATTTCTGCCAAGATGTGCAAATCTGATAAAAATATATCTACAGGACTTGCAACTGCAATTGCAGAAAATTCTACAAAGTGCTGCACTGAATGCAAGTTCATTCTGCAGTTTTTATGATTTTTATTTGTCAAAGAAAGGGAAACTATGAACAGTTCTCATTCCGCTTCACAGTTATGCATTACTTTGTGTTGGCATGCAAGTCTCATAAAATCCCAAATAAAATTAAACTTGTGGTTGTGACATGACAAAAGTCCTGTAGCTGTTTCTGTAGACAGAGATAAAATGAAGGAAGCCATTTATTTCCTGGAAGCCATTAGCGAGGTGATTGGATTACTCGAGACCTCCTATTTTAGGGAGACATGTTATGTGATGCTCTATATGTGATAAGAATGGAACAGCAGTTACACATGTGAAAACCAACTCTGCACAAAGACAGCTCGATATAGTAAAAAATGTTTTTGGATTATGCTCAGAAGTAAATTTCAGTTTTATATGAGAGTGAAGCATAAAAATGATTAAAAAAAAATAAAGGAAAACTGGCCTTGCTGTAAGCTTTTCCTCCAAACTCTGCATAGAAATCCAGAAGAAAGTCTTGATGAGGTTTCACAGCACATGAAAGTGGGAGGTGAGAGACTGCTAATGATTGAGTCAAACCTCCATCTGTGTTGCTGCAGCTCCCGTGTTCTTCTTTTCATTTTTTTTTCTCTTTGAGCTGACATGTTTTCACACCTATAAAAACTTTTTTTTTTTTCTCTTTTTCACGGAGCTCACTTGTCCTTGAGTTAATTTACCGTTTCTCTGTGCTGGGTTACCGCTGCTCACCAGCCATCCTCCTCCTCTGCTGTCTGCTCTTCTCACTTCAATAGCAACTTACAATGTAAGTACAGCTGGTGAAAAAAAAATATTTCTATTTAAAAGTTAAATTAGTAAAACATATATATATGTTTTTTTAATTATATGTATATATATAATTATTTTTCAGTTGTAGTATTTATATTATTTCACCCTAAACCAAAGCAGACATTCCTCTCCTGGATGCATGAATCACCTCTGGAATAAGTATGACGAGATCGAACTAAATAATTCAAGAGCGAGGCCTGCGCTACAAGATAGGCTCAAGAGAGCTACTTAAGGACTGAGGCCTGAGGCACGAAGCCTTTGAGTTACTCCTGGAGGAAATGTGGAGAATATAGTATCCCGGGACAGAAGAGGGGCTTCAAAGCTCTCCTGCATTATTAAACTGCTGCCTCCATCTGCAGCAGACGGGAGCCTGAGGACAGACTCACACCTGCTTAAGAAGGTGCAACCATAACACAAACACGCACCAACGTGCACACATGAAATACAATGCTAAGAGGGCTGTAACTCATATCAGACTCAACACAACTTCTGAACAGACATCTGAGGCTCGGAGACTCAAATAACTGTCACTTGATGTGTCTCTAGCCTTGATGAGATTTATCTTCTTGTCATTGTATTTTATTGTGGACAAACGAAAGCGGTTTTCTTCTCCAGAGCAACTGCATGTGCACAACAACCATAGCTGTGATTGCTCATGCTGCTCCTACTTGTTTTATATAACACATAAAAAAGTCACAATGTCAAAGCAATAGTTTTGTTTTGGGTTTTTTTTTGTTTGTTTTTTGAAGTGGGCTTCTGTGAAGGTATCAGAAATGGACTCGTCGCATGTAGCGGAAAGTAAATAAATCCTCAAAGTAGCATAAGGCTAGGAGGTATGGACTACTACAGCTGCAGCGAAGGAGTTTAATCGTTTCCTGCCACTGCAACAAATCAATCAAAGACTCACCTTAAATGCAAATAGATGCAGCAGCCTCCACCATCATTGATTGGCATCCATAGCAGAAATGTGTACATTTGATTTTGATGTGTTGGAACAAGGATGTGTCTAAAATTTGCAGGATAACTCACGAGGTCTGAAGCTGCTAAAGGTTAAGCAGGAGTTAGTAGTAAAACCTGACTTCTGAAAAAATTAGCTGATAATTATAGGAAATATTTTTGGGAAATAATAGTAATCATAATCAATATTGTCATAGGAGATTGTAGTAATAGTATTGCCAGTACATAGTTTTCCAATATCTAGCTGCTTTAAACAAAATGTCTTATTTCATAAAAAAGCAAGTGAAAAACCCAAGTATAGCTTTTTCATTAAAATTAACACATACGTATCATAATGGTAATGCAATTAGCACTACTACCTTACAATTTATTTAATAGTAAAGTATTTATTTAGAATAATAACAGTTGAAGTACAAAACCTAATGAAGATGGGGTAAAAACCTAAATGAGGTTTTAATATTTTAAACACCACAAGTTATTAACTTTTCTCTAATGTCTAAATATCAATGTGGAATTAAAGGTTCACATAATCAGAGGAGGACAGCAGACTGCTGGACAGTTTGTTGACAGGAACAGCTGAAACAAGTCCCTTTACAAATGAAAGGAAGGGATGGAAGGATGTCAAGACTGTTTCTTTTGTCCCAGTCCGCCCCATCTTTGGGTCACCAATGCTCTATAACAGTAGTTTTTTTTGTTATTTGTATGAGTCTTTACTAGAGGGAGCAATGATTGTGGAGGGTATTGTATCTTTTTTCTTTTTTTCTCTGTGACGAGAACTAAGCCTTTTTATTTTCCCTCACAAGAAAGCTGCACACACATCGACTGTCTAGACTGTCGTTTGGAAGTAAAGAGCACGCAATCTGAAGAGAAGTGTCAGGTTACAGCCCCAGCTCTGACAACACAAAGCTTTGACTTGTTCAAAGTAGCACAGATGCTGATTAATGTATTTCCCTCTGCTGTCATTCTGAGAAAAAATAAAATAAAATAAAACAACATTCTCCTTCAGTAGCCAGGGAAAGCACTAGCTCTGTCACAAATTACTGAAAATCTTCCAGCTTGTTTACTTCTCTCTCAGTTGCAATAAATCCACCCACTCTTCTTAACTTCCAACATGAGTGGGTATTTAGGGGGTTAAGTTGTGAAAATGCCTCCTATGGCTGACCTCATGAGCATGCCAGGAAACCAGTGATTTCAGCTTTTGAGACTCAAATGCCTACTCATATCCTTGTTGCGTTCTTTGCGTCAGTACCTCCTCCTGTTATTATTGCCAACATCCTGTCTTTATCAGCTCAAATTTCATCAAGGGAGCAGGCCAACATCACTAACAGGACAGAACTCCCTCTCTTTGTATGGCAGAAGACTCAATTTTCTTATTTTGTTTTTGGGTCATCTTCAGAGCATTCACATTCTGTACGACAAACATGAAAACAAAGATATACAAATGTCTTACACTGTCTTCAGAAAGACTGTGGCTCAGTAGACAGAGTACTCGTCTTGTAATTTGAAAGTTGCTTCTGACACCTTTGTTAAGAAAAAACAAAACAAAGCACAAATACATTATTAAAAATGTTGCCAATGTTTTTTTTAAAGCTGTTTAAATTTGCATTGTCTTGCCTCCTTACAAAGAGGAAAAGCCTCTCCTCGCTCCACGTGATACTGTTTGGTTGGTGTGAAGCTGCTAATTAAAATGATTAGCGTGAACTGTTTGATCCATTTGATTTTTTTTTTATTAAATTTGTTATTCTAATAGAACAAGAGTAGCAAAATCTATTCTTTTGCAATTTGCAATGTATTAAAACATTTTATGGAGCATTGTGCCTGAATAACAGCAGTTTTGCTGAACAGCAGAGGGCACAGCGTCGGTCAGAGATATGCAGAAATTTGTCTGTGGCATGAATGTCATATTCGTTTTTCAAGGTTTTATTATAGGATTTAAACTTTTTTTCAGCTTGGAATGATACTACAACAAATAACTAAAATTACAAAAGAAAAAAAAAACATTGGACATACATGTTTTAGTATATGAGGGATGCACAAACATACAGGCTCAGATTTGTCATACACTCCCAATTTTATTTGGACAGATCTTGTAGGAGGTTGCAGAGAAAACACACACGTTTTGAAGCCATTAATAATTACTACCAATTTACCAGTATTTCTGGCATGGATTTTAGCTTTACAGATAGTTCACAAATGTTCAACATAGTTGCATCCACAATCTTCAATTTCACTGCAATGTAACAGATAGATGGTTGAAATATTGTTCTAAAAGTGGTTTCAGACCAAGAAGAGGAAATTATTATTTAACTTCTGGAATGGCTTTGACCTTAACCCCACTGAAAATTCATGAGGTATGAATTTAAACAAAGAAGCCATCCCATTTAAATAATCCCTCCCATTTGTCAAAAATCTTAGCAGAAATATATAAGAAGCTTGATACATTGGACACAAAAAAATGTTCCTTTACAACTTGATTTTTTTTTTTTTTTCACATTAAAATTTGGAACATATGTATGAATTTGTGCCTATATTTATAATTTTGAATGTGTGTAAATAATTATTACAAGACTAAAGCAGTTTAAATATTTATGATGCTCATATTAATGATGGATGTACTTAAACTACTGACCTACAGCAAACAGGCGGTCTAATGAAATTAAACTAATATATTATGCTCTTGGTTTTCAGATGAATCCCTAAGCATTATGGATATTTTCTAAACTGAGCTCAAGCAGCAACGTCAAACTGTAGCTTGTAGATTGACGCAACAGTAATTCACCATGACATGCAGCAGGTAAACAAGTATCAATACATTATTCATGTTTTTTTAGCTTAAATAATTTTAATGAGGCCATTCTCACACAAATGTCAACAAACCAGGTAATTCTCAAATACAAAGAAATCAAAGTAAGTCAGTGTATGAATGGACTGACTTACTTTTTATTACCTGCAGGCAATGAAAATATGACATTTAAAACTAGAATATTAAATCAGCCCATAAAACCATTTAATACAGAAATGTTGGCTTGTTGAAAACTAAGTTTAGCACCAGCTTAGTTTGCCAATCAAGTTTATTGACAAAAAGTTATTTTAATCTGACAAACTGTCCTCATCTGAATACACATTCTAATCTATTTTATATATATATATATATATATATATATATA
>CAEFZY010006676.1:0-25016 GCA_903066815.1 Brachyrhaphis roseni
TCTTCCAAACTCAGATCTTCATCACTACTGTGATCTTTGTTCAATCCACCAAGTCCGTTGCAAATCTTTAAATCCTTAGGCAGAGTCCCGATCAGCGCTTTCGAATAGAAGCCGGAGTTGTTGGGCTGCGGATCCTGCCCCGTTCTTGTGGTGTGAAGAGTTCCGTTCCTCTCGGCTCCAGATGGCTGATGTCCTTCCTGCGTAGTCTCGTATCCTCAACACCGGGGCGATCAGAATCCCCGATGTGCCGCTGTCCGGCCTATTTATACTTTTCTATAACATTGGTGTGTATGGGGAGAGAGAGAGGTGTGTGTGCCTCGGAGAATTCAGTGAGAATTCAGTTAATTTGGAAAGTTTGAATCATTCTGCAATCCGGCCAACTTCCCCATTCTGGGAAGCCCTGTTCTTGCTTAAACTCGGCCGACACCCAATGACTTCTGCTTTCCGCCTGACCATCTGTTCCCTGGTTTCCTGTTTAGGGTGTTGCCTGCCTCTTACTCTCTGAACATGTCCAGGCTTGTCTCTTAATTCTAACACAGTATAATCTTTAAACATTTCTTATTTCATACATTGTAATCATCAATAAATCGTTCATCACAATCATTTCTAATGTATTTCACTTACACAAGAATCATTGAGTTCAGTACTGGTTACAAATACATTTTTTCATTTCATTAGTATCATTTATGTTCCCATAACCTTTAATACTTCATAGAATAAATCACAGTCCTAGGTTACTCTGTTTCATAATCATTGTTAAATCAACCTACAAGATTTACTGCAGTCTCTCAGGCCTTCAGGTCTGCTTGCATGGCTCTGGAAAGATCTCATTCACTCTTACCAGTTTTCTTGACACACAATAATGGTAAAAACCACCTTTCACCATTAACCCCCTTAAAATGTAACACCTCCTGCACGTCTGAATAAAAATATGTATTACGTCCAACAACTTGCATGATTTCAGACTTTGGTCAACAGAGTAATGAAATGTCTGGATACACAAATTTATGCTTAATTAGGTTTGTAGTTAGTGCCAATACAATTGTCCTCTATACTTTCCCAACCAGCATCCTGCACATTTACAGATATTGGAATCAACACTAAACCCACTGAATCTATTGGAGGCAGTTTTTGGAAAGAATTGCTGAAATATAGCGTTTGCTTTTGACAGGTGGCCAGTCTGCTCGATAAGCTCCACTCCACAAGGCAGCACCTCCATCAGATGTGGCATGTCAGGAAGCTGAAACTGGACCAGTGCTTCCAGCTGCGCCTCTTTGAGCAGGATGCTGAGAAAGTGAGTCTTTGGTCAACAATTTAACTCATCACTGGATTCAATTTTACATTGGAAGTTTTCATCAATTTTAGAGATGACACAACGGTAGTATTGTCAATTAGCCAAAAAGGAAACAGCATTCTGGAATATTTCAGAATAATAAGAAATTATAAATTGATGTTTATTTAAGTTTATTTGATGGGGAAAGACACACATCGACATAGATGTGTGTCTATGTGTCTAAACATTTGTGTCCCATGTTTGCGTCATAGTGCAATAACAACATCTAATTCACAGCACTCGTTCCAGTTTATGCCTAAATAGTCTCTAAAACTTTACTCAAACATGAAGAACTCATAAAACCTTTAGGAGAAGATGGAAGCTGTCTGCTGCACTTTAGAGCTGATCACATTCTGCTGTAGACTACTGGTAATTGAGACCTGACACAATATTATAATGGAAATCTATGAGAAGTTTATGTTTGTGTTTTGAATGTGTCAGACACACATATCCACAGACACACAGGCGTCAGCTGACCTGGTGTACATGCAGCCACGGTAAATATTTACTGGAAAGCAAACAGGCAGGAGAAACGGCTGCTTTGCTTCACATTGTCACACTGAGAGGCTGTGGGGGTGCTAACACCAGTTTACACTGAGGGACTAACTGCTCCGATCCAGCTGGGGATCACCGATCAGACCTGGCGGTTTGTTTCATTGCTATGGTAACATAGGCAAATAATATACTTAACCATCTCTGAAAACACTGACGTATAGTGGAGTTTGTCTCTAATTGAAAAGAGATTTAGGTTGTGGTTTTCTTTTGTTTCTCTTGTTCAGACCACAGTTACTGTAGCACTTTACCCACCATCTGCCCTGCAGACATGCCAGATGAGTCAGAGCAATCGCCTGGGAATACTTTACATGTTATGAGCAAGAATCTGAAATGTCTCATCATGGACCAGCTCTCCTAGAGAGCTGATTGAATTGAGGAGTCATTTGTTTCCAGTGTTTCCCAAGTGTTTTCTTCTGTGATTTATGAGCTCAAATAAGATCACACAACCCCCGATACCTCTTCCACTGCTAGTTTGCTAATTCTTCACTGTTTCCCCAGTGCTTCATTGGTCCTTCCTCAGTGTTTCCTTAATGTTTCCGTAATGTTTCCTCATTGTTTCCTACATGTTTCCTCAGTGTTTCCTTAATGTTATCTTAATGTTTCCTCACTATTTCCCTAGTAATTCTTCATCTTTTTTGTTTTCCCCTGTGTCTCCAGGATATTTTTCAGTGTTTCTTCAGTGTTTTCCTGGGGCTTTTGTAGTATTTTCTTGCTTTTCCCTTGTGCTTCCTTAATGCTTCATTAGTGTCTTCCCAGTTGTTCCTTAAAGGGAGAGTATTATGGGAACGCGAGCATAGCGCTGGGGTAAAACGTACAACCAATGTATGGAGATCTCAGTTCTTGTTGCGGTTCTGGCCCCTTGACCTTTGACTTCCCCCTCTCTCACAGCCTCATTTCCTATCAGATTAAAGTAAACATAGGCCTCCACAGTAGGATCTAATAAGTAGTGCCATTTTATTGCACAATCAAGTAATTATGTTACCTCCAGTTGTTATTCAACTGCTGCATAAATAAAAAATAACTTAAAACAAAACTGACTTCACATCATAGTTGTATGTGATGCCTTCAAACTGGTTTCTGGCTCTTTAAGAAGCTCCTGTCCTTTCTGACTCTGCCCCTCTCGGTGACCACAACAAAGCTCCCCCATGCTGTTCCCTGATGCCATTTATAGCCTTTGTTAAGAGTGTTGGACTGAGCAGTAGTTTGCATGATGAACTCAGCAGATGTGCAGTTCCATACGGAAAGCAACTAGGGACAATATAAATTTGCATAAATACCTATTAGATTTAAATTGACAGGATTACGTTTGATTAACTCACTTAGCTTGAGTTGTTCCAACATATCTTGTTATGTAAATACAATGAAACCCGCTTATGTTCAGCATAAAAACTTAAAGTAGTAATTTGAACATAAAACAGTTACATAAAACAAGCAACATCAGAATTCCTTGTCTTTGAGGCGTTTAGACTCCATTCCTATCTGTTGGAAGTGCACTAATATAGTTCTGTGTGTGGGTTTATGTGTCTGTGCAGATGTTCGACTGGATCAGCCACAACAAGGAGGTGTTTCTGCAGAGCCACACAGAGATCGGTCGCAGTTACCAGCATGCTTTGGAGCTGCAGACCCAGCACAACCACTTTGCCATGAACTCTATGGTAGGACATCATCACAAGCTTCACTTTTTTTCTCCTAACATTTGACCCTGATTGTAGGAAGATGACAGAATTGTTAAAATGTTCTTCCCAGAATGCCTATGTAAACATCAACAGAATCATGTCAGTGGCGAGCCGGCTGGCTGAGGCCGGCCACTATGCTTCCACACAGATCAAGCAGATCTCCAGTCAGCTGGATCAGGACTGGAAAAGTTTTGCTGCTGCCCTTGATGAACGCTCTACCATCCTCGCCATGTCCTCCGTCTTTCATCAGAAGGCTGAGCAGGTGAGATCAGAACTGTGAGTGATTATTGACGTCTGGCAAGAAAAACAGCTAATCAGCTATGTTTGTGGAACACATAGAAAGCCTCTTAAACTGATGTAATGGCTCCTACATCAGAGCTGCAACCATTTCTTTCACAAACAAGCTGCTAATATCTAACTCTCCAATAACCAAGGCACTTTGCTGCAAACACGTGTCCAGAATATTACATGAAAGTGGGACATTTTTTACTGCTTGATTATATTTAATAGATGAAAGTGCTTCACTGCTGATTCCTGGAAGGTTGACATGGCAACTGATGGGACTGTTTGATTCCTGCTGGGCTCTTGACATTTTATTCTAGTGTATGTTTGGGTGAAGAGGAGATGAAAGAGGAGAGACATCGAATGAGTGAGACTACAGAGAGGACAGCAGTTAGAACACAGACTCACAGGAAGAGACATCACAACTCAAAACCAAATTAATTATTAAATAGAATGTTTTGAATATTCTTGTCGTTTTTTTAAGGTTTTGTTGGCTCTAGAGGCACTTATTTGAGAGTAGTCAGACAGAAAAGTGGGTAATGAGAGAAGGGGGAAGACATGCGGCAAAGGTCATCAGGCTGGGAATTGAACCTGTGGCAGCTGCGTTGAGGACTAAGACCTCATTATGTGAGTTGTGCTGAACCCCTGTTGTGAGGGGTGCAGATAGTTTGAGAAAAATCCCATTCCCCAGCTATTCTTTTTGAATTCCAACTAATTGGATCCTGAGAAGACCAGTATGCGTTCAATGGAGAGCTGAACTCCTTTAAATATGACATACAGTTTAACGAACACACATGCATGCATAATTTAAGGCTTTAATCTGGTTCCTCAGTTCCTGTCTGAGGTGGAAACCTGGTGTAAAGTGTGCAGTGAGGGCGGGTTACCGTCGGAGATGCAGGAGCTGGAGATCGCCATCCATCGGCACCAGAGCCTGTATGAGCAGGTGACCCAGGCTTACACCGAGGTAAGACCATCACACAACCAAGACCCTTCAAACTGCTTATGAGCAACAGATGGAGTCATTGCTCCACTGCTGCTCATAGAAGCTTGTTTTCTTTAATGTCTTTGTCATAAATGTATACAAACACACTTTAATGTCCAGGTGCTGCTCAGGAACTGCAAGCTACCAGATGCCAAAGCACCGCTTTCTCTAATAAAACACACTGAAAATGACTTTCTCAACATACTGTAAAGGTGCTATTTTCTTCTATGTGAACACCAGGTTTTTAGGTGCTGGAGAACAGTAATATTCTTCTGTACTGTCAGTGTTGCAGACTGTGATTGGCTGTGATAACAGGGCGGCGATGCTCAGCCGCTGCACTGACCCTTCAAGCTGTCTGAAAACACTCCACTAAATTTAGTTCTGGAGCACTCCCACACTTCCGTCTTCTTTGCTGCTGTCTGGTGTTTCATCTTTAGACAGGCTGTTGCTCAGTTTATGCTTATCTATAAAAAGATAAGTCTGTATATATATACAGATATCAAATTCTAGGCACAGCTTCACACTGAGGCAGTTAGGCTTGGCAGACTCCTGCTGCATTGTTGGTTGTAGGAGTCGCATAAAAATGGTTCCATGTCTGGATTTGATGTCTCTTCTTAATGAGGTAAATGAAGGAAGCTATACATGACTTTTAATGGAAATAAAAGTTATGTTGTGTCTACATGTTATGTTGTAAAGTTGTGTCTACATACTGTAAACACAACTTTACGTTAGTTACTTCTCCTGGTTCAGCAAAAAATCAGTGTTCAGTATTTTCTGAAATCAACATTTTCCATAATTGCCCTTTAGTTACCCTTCAAAGATCAAGCTGTGGCGCTTTAGCATTGTTAGCAGTGAACACTTAGCCACATAATGCTTCCTATTTGTTCAGACCATTTGTTCTGGTCTGTTGCTGTTTCTTTTTTCTGAGCACATGTTGAAGTGCAGAGACTTCTCTAAAAATGATGTGACCAAATCATGTCTGCCAGCTCAAAAAGCACTCTTATGAATCATGTCTGCCAACCACTAAAGGAAAAACCAAACACTTCTTCCTGTCTTACTTCATAACAAGAACTTCAGTCACAAACAGCAGGTCCTGTTTAAAACACTATCGAAGTCACAACCAAACATCGATCAGGTTACACTTTGTGAGATAAATTTCATATTAACGACAGATATTTGGCATGCAACAAGACGTCCTCACTCCCCTAAACATTACAGTTCAGTGTTTTCCTTTCTGTGTGTGAGCAGTGTCATGTCTGTGGAACACATCTGTTTCCATGTCCAGGTGAGTCAGGATGGGAAAGCTCTGCTGGATGTGCTGCAGAGACCTCTGAGTCCAGGCAACTCCGACTCCCTCACAGCTACGGCTAATTACTCCAAAGCGGTCAGTGGATCAGAAGCAGGTAACCTTTGAGCATATTTACATATAATCTAAACCAGTTGGTGTGACCGCTCAGGTTCACTGCATCCTGGACGTGGTGCATGAGGTTCTTCACCATCAGCGGCGTCTGGAGAACATTTGGCAACATCGAAAGGTCCGACTGCACCAGCGGCTGCAGCTGTGTGTGTTCCAGCAAGATGTGCAACAGGTATACATTCACAAAGCTCTCAGTCACCAACATAAAGGACAATGTTAATGTGCTTTTAACTTGATACAGTCAGGGAAAGTTAAAGGTCCGGATTTTTCATTCCAAACTCCAACATTTACTGTGAAAACTGACATTTGTACAAGATCAATCACTGGACTCATATTTAGTGGCGTAAGTCCTGTTTCTGGAAACTGATTCACTTTTGTGTTGCATGGGGTCAAGCTGGTTCTACCTCCTGCGTTCTAGTCCAGGTCTACTGGACAACCTGACAGTTCCTCTGCAGCTCATGGTTCTGCCTGAGAAACATATACATGTTAGATGACACCTCCCAGGTTCTGTAGCGGCTTAAGGTTCAGAGATTGAGCTGGTAGCTTCATGTTAGTTCTTGTTGGTCTAGAACTAAGATCAGAGAATTTCCTCTTAGGTAAAAAGCAATATGACCTTCACAGTGTACTGTTGCTTGATTTCAGTGTTTGATGGAAAACTGTCTGCAGATCTAAGACCCAAATAGAGCAATCTTACTTTCATTGGTCCTCTTTAGGGGAGAAAATCAACTTTGGTGAACTTTTATCTCTTTAGCCCATGCTATTGTCTTCCATCATGCTGAGGTTTCTAGTTAGAAGCTGAGCAAAACTCAGAATCTAATTGTTACATTGCTGTAGTGTTGACCTTCCTTGATCACCTTGGAGCTAATCATTGGCTCAGTTTTAGACTTTTTGCTATTCACTAATCCACTACAGTGGTAGTTTTCCTTTTACTGCCATGACTTTGTGGTTTTGGTTTCTTTTTTAACTGCTCAGCCACTCATTTTCTGCACTTCCTTATGTCTGCTCTCCTCTGCAGTCAGCCTTTGACCCAAAGATTGCTGCTGTTCAGAGCAGTACTTGAACTGAACCATTTAACTCTAACTTTCCCAGGAATGCACTCCAACCAGTCTGAACATTTGTTGTTATTTTCACCTGTTTGACTGTCTGACTGCTGTTTGTTCACAGAATGAAGGTCTGGCCAATGATTAAACTCCACTCTGTTTTTATTTGTAACACACCTCATTTATTTATGGTTTAATTGCACAGAATCAGCAGAATTTATATCATGGCTGTTGGGTTTTCTATTGCTCTACTGGTAAATAATTGTAGATCATATGTAGAAATATAATCTCCCCCAGTTACAGTTATTGGTCTGGTTAGAGATGTTGGACTGCTATTATTTTGAACCTTCTGTAATTGTTGATTGGGCCAATCAGCTGGCTCTTTGGGATGCGAGAGAGCCAAAAAGCTCTCGCCTGTGGTTTCACTCTTCAGAGTTGGACCTTGTGCTGACCCACTTGGATCATGTCATGCTGTGTGTAAGCATGTGGTGGAGTGTAGATGTTAGCGGCGTGTGCAGTGCAAAACAGATGAGCATCAGGATGGTGTGTTCATTCATCCCTGCTGTCCTCTCCTTCCGTATGCTCCCTGTTTAATGTAAAAATTCCTGAGATAAAACTGTCTGCTGCGCTGCTACTGCTGCTCATCCCACACAGACACAGAGTGAGAGGCTTGGAGAGGTGTAAGGCCACATTCCTGAAGCCTCTGTGGATATTCAGGAGCTCCAGATTTAATATCACAGCTGTGTTTGGAGTCCACTCGTCCATGCCTCCCTGCTGCTAATGCTCAAACAAAACTTTGAAATTGAGTCAAAATGTTTTTAAAAACAATTGTTTTTGAATCATTAGTATTTAAAAAACAGATAAATATTCCACAATTTTGTTGCTACACAGTTTACTGAGCTCCTGCCTCCTTCTTTGCAACATGAATTCAGTGTATGTTGAATTTCTAAATATGTTTTTGAACAACCATTGGTGTCTGTGCTGCAATGTTTCCAATACAACTGGATTATTTTACTGTTATGTATTAGAACCTTTTCCCCCCTGTCTTATGATAAAAAATTTTGTATAATTGTATTTACTTATGAAAGTAATTATTTATTCATCAATATTTATTATTTTGTGCTATCTAATTTTATCATGTTATTCCAAGTTTTATAATCAAAATTAATTCACATTTGTCATATTATGATATCAAAATTTAAAATATTACTTTTTGATACTAGTATTACTGACAAGTTGCCTGTATCTAAAATGCTTCATACCCAAAATTAAAAATAACATTAAGTTTTGGTTATGTTGTCTAAACTTATGTACTAGTTATAGAGGACATGTTTATTGCATAACGTGGCTCAGGGTTGAAATTATTTATTAACTTTATCATCAGAAATTCATGTGGTCGACCCATTGCAGACTTCCACTTCCATGAGCCAGGTGTAGTTCACACTTTGACCACTACATTTGTCTGAAAGCATTTCCAATAGCCTCAGAAAGAAGTTGTGAATGTAGGCTATTATTTTAGGAAGATGACAATTTTCAGTATTCATAGATCCTCTTGCCTCTTAAAAAACGTATGAAGTTGATTTACTTCACTAGTTCCACGAGGGGCCAACTTCTCCCTGTTCCAACTTTATGCACTATTTGGTCATATAGTCTAAAGATTCCTTCAGAAGAGTCAGTTCAGCAGTATTTATAAACTCAGCATAAAAAGTAAGGAACTTTGTGTTAGATTTATTATTTCTTCGTTGTAATAAATTTACCTTTTAAAAAGCTTTCTCGTGTCTTTCACTTGTTGGAAATGTGGGTTCAGTGGAGGAATCGAGATTATGGACAGCTCCCATGAAAAACTGGCCAAATCCCAGTAGGATGAATGACTGACTGAATAATTAAATAGGGTAATTAAATAGGTGATTAAATAAAGAAACTAATTAATCATATGCCTATTTATTAATTTCTGCATTTATTCCTAATTATGTGAGCTTTTTTCAGCACAAACTGCTGATTTGTTCCTTTTAGTTTTAGTGGTGTGTGTCCAGTGTGATCTGCAGGCCAGAAACAGCACATGTTAACACCGCCTCTGCTGTCAGCTTCATTTCATATTATTTGTTCATTCTGTAGTGTTTGTTGAGTGAGGAGCCAGAATCAGGTCACTCAGCTCCAAATTACAAATTTAGAGGTGAGTGTTCTGATTTTGGCACCTTGGTGACATTATTATGAGACCTCAGAGAGTGGCTGTTAAAGACAAAGTCACTGGCTGAAACAGAGAGCAGAGCTGTCAGCAGAGCATTCCCCGTTCTACTTGTCATGCTTCACTTCCTACCAGACCCCAGGGAGATGCACGCAAGGAGAGATGTGCACAGAAAGTCAGACAAGTTAAGAAGTGAGAAAGAAACTTCATGCCACTAGAATATATAAATCAGTGAAACAAAGTTGTTCCAACCTGTGTTGTAGCAGTGCAGGATAAATGTGACCCTGGAGAGGAGCAGAGTGAAGCTGAGACAGAACATGTAATGTTGCTGCAGTCAGCTGGCCTCCTACCTCCCACTGAGCTCTCTCCATGTCACTCTGCTTCTTCATGAGCCCAGAATGGATCAGAGATGCAGTCCTGTGGAAAGGGAGATCATATGGTCAGCTGATCATCCAATGCACATGAGAACCAAAGAGAGATAAGGCAGGTTGGCTGGACGGAGGCGGGACTCAGTGGGGATGTTTGACAGCTGTAAGAGTGAAAGGGAAGACGGTCATGACATCTTCAAATAAGGTTAAAAAACACCTGTCACTTTCAAAAATGAATAAAAATGTTCCTTCTATAAAACTCTCATTCAGCACACTATTGGCTATGTGTGTGTTATGATTAACACACTGAGCTGAGTTCAGCTTCATCAGTCAAATCCTAAGAATCAATCAATCAATCAATCAACAAACTAACAACAGTATTTTAAAGTCTATTCTTTGAGCGACAGCGAGCCAGTGTAGGGACTTTAAGACTGGTGTTCTATCTTCCTGGTTTTAGTGAGAACGTGAGCAGCAGACACAACCTTCACTTTAATGGGGGCAATGTATTCAATAATATCTGAAACTTTAGACTGAAAATCATCTACCAACTTATCTACATCTTTACAGCTTAAGGTCGAGGAAGAAGAGTAGATTAGATGAGATGTTTCTGCTGTGTTTTCTGTGAAAGAACGTTTAATAATAGTGAAATAGCGAAGTGATCCGACAGGGTGACATCAGTTGCAGAGACATTGGAAATATTCACACCCTTACTGATAACCAGGTCCAGTGTGTGTCCTTGAGTGTGTGTTGCTTGTTTGACATGTTGTGTTAGACCAAAATTCTCAAATATATTAAAGAGCTTTTTTGCCCCTCTGTCTTGGGAGTTGTCAACATGAATGTTGAACTCACCGACAATTATTAACAATTATAATCAACACATATAAGAGATAGAAGCTCATTCAAGTCAGTAAAATAATTTTCCACATATGTTGGAGTTTTGTATAAAGTTAGTCTCAAAGTGTTTGTGCCCTTTGACCTCAATTCCAAAATACTCAAAAGAGGTGAAATGACCAAAAGAGATTTTACTACAATTTATGGTATTCTTAAATATTGAAGCCACGCCTCCTCCTTTTTTATGTTTTCTATTCTCACTTAACAAAATTGTAGTTAGTTCATTATTGTCATTCAACCATGTTTCTGTCAGAAACATAACATCAATATTATGCTCAGTGATGAAATGATTAATTAATAGAGCTTTAGCACAGAGAGATCTGGTATTTAAAAGAGCCAGTTTAAGTGATTCGGTGGCCGATAGTTCATCAGTCTAAGGTTCCTTTAGGCGGTGGATCAGTCTGAGGTTTGAATTAGGACAGCTGTATTTTGTATTTCTGTTTTTTGTAAAACAAATTTTGTAGTGATCCGGACAGGTAATGTTCTGTTTTGCAGTGCCAAGGGTCCAGACACATTCTGGAGGAAGACGGGGTGAAAAATAATATCTGGACCCCGGCCTCAGACCTCAGAAACACAGAGTGATGGATCCTCTGGGAAGTCAGAGGCAGGTGGCTTAAATGAAGTGAGGTTTGCTACGTGAGTGCTAAGTAGAGACGTACCGAGGAGAACCCGTTGATTCTGTAAATTTGAGAAACTCTGGTCCAGAAGACATTTATTCATAGGTATCTTGTGAATGCAGTGATTGAGTGGGAAGCAGAAAGGGAGGGGGGAAGAATGAGGGGAACCAGTTGCTCCGTCTCCAGTCGATATTATATCAGCTTGTTTTGGAATAGTTTGCTCCTGATACGCAGAGGGTTCCATCCTAGTCAGACATCCTTCAGAAGATGTGGTCATCACTTCTTCTGAAGCGATGATCACATTGTTGTGCTTGTTGATAAAATGAAAAAGGTTTGCAGAGAGTAGCTTTATCCCATGTTTATTAAGATTGTGTCCGCCTCTTCCAAAAAGGTGAAAGCGCTGCCAATAGATCCAGAGGTTATCGATGAAGGTCACTGAGCTGGTAGAGCAGGTTTTAATCAGCCATTTGTTTATTGTGAGCAGCCTGGAGTGTTTTTCGTCTCCCCATTGAGGTGATGGAATTGGACCACTGAGAAATAATTTCATTTTTTGATTTTCCCATAGTGTTCAGAAGAATATTAAAGTCCTTTTTTCAGAATCAGATTTTTGCTTTGCCAGCTTGTTGGCAAAGCAATCAGCCAATATTTGGCTGATCAGTGGTTAGAGAGAGTACTTTGTGAGTTAAATCAGATACAGTGTCACCAGGAAAAGAATTCACTCTCGTTTTCTTGGTATTGCAAACGTGACTGATTCCATTTACTGCCTCATCTCCAACAATAAGCATTTTTGGCATACCTTTCTTTTTCCTGGTGGTCGCTTTTGGGGGGTGGATGTGTTGGTCTTGCCTCATTGTTGATATTTGAAGGCGAGGTGTCATTCAGAGTGTCAGGCTGAAGTGCAGAAAATCTGTTTTCAGTGGGATTCCCCCGGAGTCAGAATGTTTTGAGGTTCGGGCTGGTCGCTTTGTCCTTGGTAGCGGGGTCAATGGAGCCGTTTTGGTTCCAGCTGCTTGTTTTATTTTTCTTTGGCGGAGCAGGTGTTGAAGTGGAAGGTGAGTTTTGGTTCAGAGCCGGCCACGCTGATTCGTCCAGGTGAAGAGTTCGTCTCTCACAGTGTGAGACTTTTGTTTCAGCTTGGCACCCTGAGCGTTCCAGGGTGAGCTGCTTGGTGTGGGGCGTACGACCTCTCTGTTGATTTCAGGAAGAGTTGTTTCATTTCCACAGGTAGCATTTATCTCAGAGTTCACCTCCAGTCATTGAATCTTAATTTCTAATGTCCCTGGAGTCGGCCGGAGGCATTTTGCCCTGGTTCAAATGGAGTTGAAGAAAAGTAAGGTAAAAATAAAAGTGATAAAATCCCACAGTCCTTAGGTTTAAAGTAATCCAGTTATGATGTTGACAATGTAAATATAACTATAGAAGCTGTGACTTTAAAAATAACTCGCAGGCAAAGTTACCAGTAAGGATGAGAGAGAGCAGGATAAGCTGTTCCTCCTTCAGCTGTCAGAGTGTTTTCTCCGCTACATCTGTAGAAACCAACAAACACACTGACAAAGTGAAGTGGACTTGCATGAAATGTGGGTGCTTTATTTAAGATTATGATAAAGACATTCCCAACAAACGTTATTAAATTACAACTTTCAATATTTCAAATCAAAGGCTTTTTTTTAATGTGTATTCCAATAAATTCCATCAAATTTCCTTTAAATTCCTGTTAACACTGTGGGGAAGCTTCCAAACTCAGGAGATGTGATGGACTAGAATGAAATAGAGATAGACTGACTACAGCGCCCCCTAAAGGAAATGTAAAAAAAGGGATAATGGAAATTTGAAACAGAGTACAGAGATGCTCAACATAAAATGTTGTTCAACATTAGAGTTGACGTTGAAAATTATTCACAAAATCAAGTAACATTATTAGAGAAGTATTTTTATAATATAGAAGAATACATTTTAATTACTTCACATTTCTATAACTGTAATACTAAACTTTTACTGTGTAAAAAAAAACAGTTATGACACCGGGTTTGTGGTAACACTGTTCACTGGTGATTGTCTTTTTGTGTAGCAAAAAATACGTGATAAAAATGAATTAAATTGAGTTGAATTGATGAATAACAAATTGTTTCCATCATGCAAATTACATTTTGGATTTAAAATTAATTTAGACTTCTTTACTTTGGGGCTTTGATGGAGCGGGTCATTTTTGACCCACAGGACAAAGGGAGTAAACGGAATGTTAAGATTGCACAAGTGTTAAACTGTCTGGAATGTGTGCATCTCTTTACATCTGGGGTTCCTGGTGACTTTGTGTTGGGAAATGATCTAAATAAAAGTGTGTGTTCTGTATCGTGCAGGTTTTGGACTGGATAGAAAACCACGGGGAAGCTTTCCTCAGCAAACACACAGGTGTTGGGAAATCCCTCCATCGAGCCCGAGCCCTGCAGAAAAGACACGATGACTTTGAAGACGTAGCCCAGGTGAGCTTGTCTGCACTTCAGTGATTGTGTGGTCGACTCCCTACAGGTATCTTGATATTTTTCTTGATCTTGTGTGTTTCAGATTGTCAGACAGTTTTTAGTGTCAGACAAAAATTGATTATTAAATGGAAAAAGTAGTCCCTCAAAGAGTATTTTATTCATGAACAAAACAAAAATAGCCAAACCAATCTGACCAAAGTGAAAAAATAGCTGCCCTTTGCTGAATCGTGAATTAGCAGTGTTTATGTCATGAAGTGGTGTGGTGAGGTGGTGTGGCAGACGCCGGAGACCCAGGTAAGATACGGAATGATGATTTAATGGATGAATGAACAGGTAAACAGTCCGAAAACCAGGGCAGCACTGCTGAGCGGAAACACAGGGGCTCATCACAGGCAGCGCGAGGCAAACGAATGGACACAGACTGGCAAACAAAAAACAACCCACACAGTGTGGGCGGAGGCACAGGAGGGGCCAAGAGTCCAGAAAACAAAACAAAAAACTACCCACGCTGTTTGGGCGGAAACACGGGAGGCGGCCATCGTGGGACGTCAGGAGGGCGTCCTCGGCGCAGGAGGCGGGAATCACGAAGAGAGTCCGGGGGCCGTCCTCGGCGCTGGAGGCGAGTTTCAGGGGCCGCATGGTGGCGGCGACGAGGAGGAGTCCCGCCCGGAGGCGGCGACGAAGAGTCCCGGAGGCCGCACGGAGGCGGCGCCGAGGGACACTGAGAGGTTGGATCACGGGAGGAGGAGCACTAAGATGCTGGGACTCGGGAAGAGGAGCACTGAGAGGCTGGGACTCGGGAAGAGGAGCACTGAGAGGCTGGGACTCGGGAAGAGGAGCACTGAGAGGCTGGGACTCGGGAGGAGGAGCACTGAGAGGCTGGGACTCGGGAGGAGGAGCACTGAGAGGCGGGGTCTCGGCTCGGGAACCACACTAAGGGGCGGAAGCTCAGGGACACTAAGGGGCGGAGACACAGGAACACTGGAGGACTCAGAGAGGACACTAGAGGTCTCTGGGGAGACACTAGGAGGCTCTGAAGGGGCACTAGGGGACAGCTCTGAGGACACAGGGGAAACACTGGGAGGCTCTGGGGACACACTAAGAGGACACTAGGAGACTCGGAGAAGACACTGGGGACACTAGGAGGCTCGGGGGAGACACTCGGAAGCAACGGGGGGGGGGGGGGCACGGGGAGGCAACGAGGGGACACTGGGAGATAAGGGGGAGACACTAGGGGACAACGAGGAGGCACTAGGAAGCAACGAGGAGGCACTAGGAAGCAACGGGGGATCACTAGGAGGCAACGAGGAACTTGGAAACTCACTGACTGGAGCAGACGACTCACTGACTGGAGCAGTCTCTGGAGCGGTGGAGAGGAGGGCTAGTCCGGCTGCGGGCTTGAGAGTTGCCACGGCGGCAACAGGAGCTTGATCCGCGACGGCGGCAGCGACAGGTGCGGGCTCGGAGTGCCGGCTAGCGCGCCGACTGATGCGGGCTCGGGAACGTCGACTGGTGCGCCGGCGCACCAGACGGAACGGCTGGTGCGGGCGGAGCTCCGGCAGAGACGTCGAGGGAAGCTGGGCACGGAGGCGACGCCGACCTCGGAGGAGCCGGAGGCCCGGACACCGGAGGGGCTGGTCCCGGAGACGCTGGAGCGGGAGCTGGAACCGGAGGCGGCGCCGGCCTCGGAGGAGCCGGAGGCCCGGACGCCGGAGGGGCTGGAACCGGGACGCTGGAACTGGGCTGGCGGAGAGGATGTTCGGCTTGGGAGGCAGAGGGTCACCCTTTAGCTAGGGTGACCAAACGTCCGTATTTCCCGGGACATGTCCGTATTTCACGTCCTGTCCCGGGCGTCCCGGGTTTTTTTTTAGAAAGTGAGGAAATGTCCCGGTTTTTAAAAATTATACGGTATATCTCTTCCTCCACCCCACCCCCCACCCGCCAACAAAACATCACAGTCTCTCTCCCCCCCTCGGCCAACAGAAGACAAACCCTAACCCTAACATGCTGATTTAAAAATATTATTTTTTTGTAATCTTCCTTAATTAAATTTGAATATTAGAAGTCCATGTGCCTGGTAGCAGGAAACACTCAGGACTAGATGTACATGACCATAAATGGTCATGAGGTTGTCCCAAAGATGTTCTTAATTTTCCTTCCCAAGTCCTTCATGTAGGAGCCAAGGACCTGAGGTCTGAACCAGAAACATAAAAACAAAGAAACATGTTGAAGGTTTTAGTGTAAATAAAGGGTTACAAGTTTCTTCAGCACTGAAGAGAGCAGAACCCTCAGATTAACTCAGTTTATACAACATCTGCTTCTCTGCACAGTTTAAACACACACACGCGCACCCCCCCCACACACACACAGGTTTGCAATCTGTGCACTTACTTGATATTAAAGCAAATGCAATCAGACAACTGACAGTCTTGATAGAAACAACCATCAAACACTTCCATCAATGAACTTGTGTGTGTGGATAAGCATGTGTGTGTGTAAGTTTGTTTTTTTTATCTTCACTGTTAGGAATAACCAAAGACATAAGTCATTGGATGAGGGTCATTAAACCGTCTCTTACTGTTAAATACACACACACATGCACATGTTTGGCACTCTATCTTTGTGGGAACTTTCCATTGACTTCCATTCATTTCTACAGCCTACCCCTAATCCTAATCCTAAACCTAAACCTAATCCCAACCATTATATACCTCACCCTAAACCTAAGCAAAATTCACTCACACCTTAGTCCTAAATCCTAACCTCTAAATCAAAAGCAGCATTTCCATTTGTGGAGCCCAGGCTTCGGTCCCCACAAGGAGAACTGGTCCCCACTACTTAATATGTGTCAGGAAAATGGTCCCTGCAATGCTTTTAAAGTTTTAAAGCCTTTATTCCTCATAACCTAAAAAAGCTTTTTTATTGAAGCTACAGGATATTTCTGTTCCATCGTGTCTCTGACCCTCACCAAGATTTAACCAGTTGTGGTTCAGATCATAATATTCACTTGTAGGTTATATTTTTTTCTGAATAGTCCACCTAGTATTTGAAATATCCATTGTGACAGATGTGAAGAGACTGCTTCCTTTCTTACCTCCACGGCTATGTCTGAGCCGTGGAACATTTCCTGAGGTAAATCTCAGGTCCGCCCTCACCTACCAGTCTAGACAGATTACTAATCCAGCTTTCCTGCTAATTACTGCAGAGAGTTCAGACCAGATTATATTCCTTTATTTAGGGGTTTATTGAAAGTGAAATGTTGATGCTGCTCCCTTGTAGAAATTGAATCTGACTGGGAGACATTGTGTGTTTTCCTCTGTTATCCATTCTCAACTGAGCTGTTTTACAAATTCACCATTTAATCTGGTATAAATCAGAGAACACCAGCACCGGTAGCTTGTCAAAGAGAGTTCTGACTCTGGACGTAAATGGGACACAGCAACTACCTGGCAGGCTATAATTCCTTACTTAAGCACTACTTCTGAACTTTATTGCTTTTATAATTTACACTTTACCAGCAACTTCCAATGCAGCTCCATCCTGGTGCAAACCGCTTCCTACCTTCTTACTGATTTAGTGCCAAAATTTAAAACCTGATTCACGCTCTCATCTGCAAAACTTGCACAACTTTACAGTTTAAACCGGCATATACGCTCAGTAGAAAGTTCAAAGCACGTGTCAGAATGAGTAAGAAAGGGAGTTCATGTGACTGTTTATGCAGCATGGTTATTGGTGTAAGATGGGCTGATCTGGGTTTTACAAACTCACAATCTACTGCGATGGCACAACATTTGGAACCTGGAGCAGGTGAACTACAGCAGCAGAGGATTAATCACATCAAGTACCAGCAGCAACCAGAGGCTACGGTTTAGAGAGGCTACCTATTAAACTGTCTGCTGATTCTGTGTCATGGGTTAACTTGATTGTTAGTCTGCTTACTAGAGGTATTGCATTACCTAAAACTCACACGATGAGATGCAACATGATATTGAGCTGACGAGAATGAGACGAGGCGAGATTTTAAAATTACTTTAAAGACAGCTTGAGCGGCTTTTGTTGTACATTTTATTGCTTTCGCCACACTCTCAACAAACTTTATTTTTCTTATTTCTTTTTATGTCATCAGACCTTAGGACAGTTCTTCAACTATGCATGGTCTACAAGACAACAGTTTATGCGCAGTGGTTGTAATGCACACAACTCTGTCATCAGTTGTGTAGCGATGCTTTCTGCCTCCTTCAGCATCTGAACAACTTACAATGCTTACCTATTGATCTTCACTCTGTCACTATCTATCATTCCCGTCTGGAACCAAAATGCTGACAAACAAAATGATTTAAGAGTAGTTGAAGCATCTTCTCCTACAACTTCATCAGCCAAAGACATGGTGACCACAACTCAATGGTGCTCACGAGATAGCAGCCACCTCAACGACAAGTACTGTAATGTTTTAATATCATAAGGTCTTGTACGCTGAGATGTTGTTACACCCTTCCTGCTTACTAATGTGACACCATCTAAAAAAAGTCCTCAGGTTCTGGCTCATATTGTTTCATGTGCACACACAAACAGAACCCCTGTCAGGCAGGAGAAGATTTTCTCTAAAATGAAGGTCACAGTGTTGCAAATAAATATTGTTTTGTACCTGATGATGATGATGGTGGTCCTTTATCCATTCTTCAGAACACATACACCAATGCAGACAAGCTGCTGGAGGCGGCCGAGCAGCTGGCACAGACAGGAGAATGTGACCCAGAGGAAATCTACAAGGCCGCCCGACACCTGGAGGTGCGGATCCAGGACTTTGTTCGGCGAGTGGAGCACAGGAAGCTGCTGCTCGACATGTCTGTCTCCTTCCACACACACACCAAGGAGGTGGGCCATGACCTTTAACCTCAGCTGATGATAGTTTTCTGTCATGCAGTAGTTTTGAGTGTGTGGAGGAACTGAAGGTGTGTTTGTGCGTGCATGCCTGTGTGCAGCTGTGGTCGTGGATGGAGGAGCTGCAGAAGCAGCTGCTGGAAGACGTGAGCTGTGACTCGGTGGACTCGGTTCAGACTTTGATTCAACAGTTTCAGCAGCAGCAGACGGCCACACTGGAGGCCACACTCAACGTGATCAAAGAGGGAGAGGAACTGATGCAGCAGCTCAGGTAACACACTGCAGTCTGAGAGGAGAGATGGCGACTGGAGGACACTCCGTATGATAGCAGACACACCACAGAGCTGTGGTTGTGACACTATTACTTAGTATGCCATTAAAATGTCAGATATATCATTTGTGTCAGGTAGGGTTATATTAATAAGACCCCAGTGGAACATAATGGTTTTCGTCTTGGTTTCTGTTTCTCAAAAAAAAAAAAGAAAAAAAAAGAGTTGAAATCATATTGTAAAAAAAATTATCAAAGTGAAATTATCAGTGTACTTTCCTTGCATCACTAAACATATTTCCAGGTTGCTCAGTCTTTTGATTCTTATCCCAGTTATCCTATTCCTGGAAAAATCCTCTTCTATAAATTCACCACAAACTCATTTTGGAGAGAAAACCCAACACATTCTCTTTGAGCAGATCAGGTTTGCTTGAAGGAGAAAACCTGAGGAAGAAGATCTCAGATGCTTGTGCTACTGTGACACATTATTTTGTTCACTTTCTTCATTTGTTTTATTGCAAGCTTTTCTGAAGAATACATAAAACAAATTCTTGTTTTTATTGATGATCTGATTAAACAATTCAAACTTTTGTATGAGGAAATGGTTCACACTAAATACGAGAAACTGCCTTTATTTTGTTACATAGCATTGTCAGCATCAATATCATCATTATCATTGACGATATTGATGCTGTTATTGATGTTATTAGTTGTACTCTTGTTTGTGGGAATGTTTACAGGACTTTTGTCTTCATTCTTCTGCTTAATGTAAACATACAGTAATACAAAATAGATAACAGAAGTTGAAGTTGGAAAAATCACAGCATGTGTTTTAGCAATTTTAAAAGCATGAAAATCTAGAATCCAGAAACATCCAGTCTGAAAGAGACAGGCCTGTCAGTTCAGGTAGACGGTATTGTTTTGGTCCTGATGGTGTGGGTCAGTTTCCTGCTGGTTAATCCTCTTTCCATCTCCAAATGATGGATTGATCAGAACTCTGGGAATATTCCAATTCAAAGATTGGAATATTATTGTAGATCCAATCAGCTTTAAACTTCTCCACATCTGTATCTGAAATGTCTGCTGTGATATTAATGTCCTCTTACAAACCCCTGCGACTTTTACGGAACAGCTGGATTCATACTGAGTTTAAATGACGCACTGTTTACTGGATTTTATGTTCGGGTAAAGGGAGGGAATACAAGAATGCTTCACTCTATCCAGATTTTTATTCAGTTAAAAAACTGAAAGCCATACATCATCGTCCTTCTACTTCAGGACAATCAATCACTTTTTGTTGTCTGTGACATAAAAGACCCAGTAAAATACACTCAGATATGTGGTTGTAACATGACAAGAAAACAATCAAACAATAATAATCTGCACTAATACTTTTGCAGATCACAGCATCTCTCCTGTCTGGTGAAATATCCCAACATATACAGAACAAGTATTCTGAGCTTCTCCGAGATGGGATTCTAAAACAAGAAGCTTTTTGAATAGTTTTGTTGACAACTACTCACATTTCTACTACTCCGTTTCCTTAGAGATGCAGCCATGTCGACCAGCAAGACGCCACACTGCAGTTCCATCGCGCACATCCAGGGGGTGCTGCAGCAGCTGGATGAGGCCCAGGGCCAGATGGAGGAGCTGTTCCATGAGCGCAAAATCAAGCTGGACATTTTTCTGCAGCTGCGCATCTTTGAGCAGTACACACTAGAGGTGAAGGAAGAAGAGCATTTCCATTTAACAGCCTTGTTTAGTTAACCACCAGGAGCCTGCAGGGTGAACACAACTCATCAGTTCATATGTTAACGTTAATTGAGTTCTTAAGCTTGAGTTTACACAAGTCAGATGAAGCTTTCTTTTTCCCTAGTTACTCATTCTTCATTCATCTGGTTTAGTTTAGAGATTCACCAATCCAATATTAATATCTGTTTCAGTCCCGATACTGAAACACATTCTAGATTGGGCATCAGTGACAATAAGGGCACATCTATTCTCTGCGTGCTGAATGATGCCATGCTTTATTATTTATTTTACAGTATATTTAGAATTCCTGATTGCACTTTGTGAACCATTTGAAAGTAGATTTGTTCCAGTTTATTTCTTACGTTTGACCAAGGTAGTCAACTGATTGTTTTTGGTAGTTATTTACTTTAAATTGGCTGTTATACTCTTAATTGCACTGACTGAACAAATTAAAGTTGTCGGTTTTACCAGACCCAGCCAGTGAAGCTATTGGTGTATGTCAGTGTTCTGTTCTTGTGCAGAGTTAGCAAATAAATGTGTAATTCAGTCTTTTCTTTGTACCGGATCAGTTTTGGCCTTTTCGAAACATCTGATATTTGTATTGGTATCAGAAGTGAAAAAAGTGGATCAGTGCGTCCCCATTTTATTTGGACTGACTGACTGACTGTCCGTTTAGGTGACAGCAGAGTTGGACGCCTGGAACGAAGATCTGTCCCGTCAGCTGAGTGACACCAACCGTTCGGGTGGCAGCAGCAGCAGCAGCAGCAGCGGCAGCAGCTCCTCCTCAGGCGGCGCAGAGGACATAAGCCTGGCAGAGCAGCGGCTGAAACGGCATGCAGAGAGGAAGACTGCCATGAACAACATGACCTACGAGGTGATGCAGCAGGGTCAGGACCTCCACCAGTACATCATGGAGGTCCAAGCATCAGGTAAAGCATGGACATGGTTTTTCAATGAAATCTGCACTATGCACACTATAGTGAAGTTTCTGTAGTTAATTTAGGTTTGCAGCCAGTTGCTTATGGACATAACTAGTAATACATAAGAGTTCACAGTTATCCTGCAGCTGCAAAACCAGTTCGAGTCTTCATACCTCCACCACTGCACTTGTCATTTTGTCACAAACCTCTCATAAGTATGAGAGGTTTGTGCTGATAGGCTGCGTTTGGTCTTTTCCAAAAACTGTGCTGCAGTTTATACAAATATTACTTTACTTTAGTTTGGTCTGCAAAAATCCGCTTTAAGGTCACCTGGTTTAGTCAGAGCCAACTTGGCAAACTGCTGTTGAGCTACAAAGAGATTTCAGTTGCTATTCTGCCTTTCTCTTCTAGCTGTGAAGAAGAAACAACACATTCGATCAGATCTCTTGCTGCCCTTGTCAGTTACCTCTGAATTTGTGTTTTGTATAGGGATTGAGTTGACAGGAGAGAAGGACATGGACCTGGCCTCTCAGGTCCAGGAGCTGCTGGAGTTCCTCCACGAGAAGCAGCAGGAAGTCGACATCAGCACGCAGCATACACACACACGGCTGGAGCAGACCCTGCAGCTACGCCACCTACAGGCTGAGGTTAAACAGGTAAACACCTTTATTTTCTCCCTTCAGTTGGTTCGTACCATCTGCTCACATTTTGCAGATCTGTGTTTACAATATCTGGGTTTTGCTCTGATCCCATGCCAGAGGGGACTAGAAAAGAAAATCCTAAAAAGGAAATAAAGCAGCACACCAGTGGAGAGAGTTCGGATGGATTTTGTTATTAGCTGAAAATCTCAGGCTAGTTCATGTTGGAAAAATGACAAGAACAACACCCCCTCACCTTCCTCCCAGTACAGCTAAGATGTTTCATGTGCAGATGGGAACATGCTGTGTGCAGACAGGAAGCTCGCTGCTGCTGCAGATGGAAGCAGCTGAATAATAGATGAGCTTTAAGGCAACAAGCTAATAATGCTCATCTATGCTGCCTTCTTCTGATCTGGTCTGTGAAACCCTTCATGGATTTACTGCAAAGTTCCGACTCGTCAGGCTTGCAGTAGCTGAGGTCCAGCATGGCTCCTGATGAACACAGATACAGACATCTCCGTGTCCTCACATAACCTCCCTGCAATCTGCACTGTGGGCTTCTGCAATCCTGCATTGAAAATAAAAACCAGACTACGTCTCTGTGATATTGTTTCATCACTCGGAGCTACGTGACATGTATGGAGAAAATGTCACTATTTTTGGTGATCTTATTAAAGTGAATGGGGGTCTCTCTGCACTAACTGAGTTCAGCAACATTTAAATGAGAGATTATGGATCATTTAGAGGAAGCTAACATTGTTATGAATACTTATGTAAATTATAGCCAGAGAATTAGCTTTGTATTCTCAAAGATAAAACTATAAAATAATACAATCTACTGAAAACCGGGTTAGAATGGTTTTGCTCTTCCAAAAAATAAATAATAACAAAAAGCAGGTGGGAGATGTCACAGAAGTAGACTCAATCCTCTCTTTCATTAAGACATGTCTGATAATGTTTCTGTTCAAGTAAATTGCCTGAACTCTACTTACAATTCATATTTTTATTTTTTAAATACAGATTTTAAATACAACTAAAGAACATTTAAACAGATGCTTCACATACATATATGAATATATAATTTCTTTCATTTACAGTTACATAATCTTGCTGCAGCCAGGTTTCTGTGAGACAGAATAAATCAATCTGATTACCACAGATCAAGTCATTAACTAACAAAGTCGTTGAGAAGAGAGATCTGATGTTCAATAAACCACATGTAATTGTTTTGTTTTCTGTTCAGAAAGAGACATGTTTATCTTTTTGAGATCTTCATGACATGTTCTTTAAAAGAAAGGAATTCAAAGAAGGTGGTTTTGGTCGAATGGATTAAAGACCAAAACCTCTTTCTATCAGTGAGAGCATTGAAAATGGAACCTGGTTGGGTTTTCCAGCAGGACAAAGATCCCAAACAAACCGCTCAGGCAACGAAGAAGTGGCTCAGTGAAAAGCATTTCAAAGTCCTGGAGTGGCTTGGCCAGTCTCCAGATCTCAACCCCGTCGAAAATCTGTGGAGGGAGTTGAAAGTCTGTGTTGCCCAGCAACAGCCCCAAAACATTACTGCTAGAGGAGATCTGCATGGAGGAATGGGCCAACACACCAGTAACAATGTGTGTCAACCTTGTGAAGACTTACAGGAAACGTTTGACTTCTGTTGTTACCAAGAAAAAATATATAGCAAAGTATTGAGATGAACTGTTGTTATCTCAGTGGGTGTGTTGCTGAGTGAATAAAATCTGTTTGAAATGCAGATGGCTGGTGGTGACACGTTGGTCCAGGTTCTGGAACTTGTTTCCTATGTACCAAAGCCTTGTCAGGCTGATGTCCTGACCGCACAGGTTCTACTGAAGGACTGCTAAGTGGGGAATCTGTTCTGGTGGGCCCCACGCTGGCTAAGGAGTCCAGGCCGTCTGCTGGTTTTTCAACAGTGCAGAGACGGGCTAATAGCAATAACAAATAATACTAATAACAAGATAGAACAGAGTATTTTATGGAAATCTTCATATATTTTTCCAGTCTGCAGCATCACTTCCTGGTTGGAGACGCCACGATGACTTGGTTCCTCCAGTTAGATGCTGTTGTTAAAGGCTTGATGAGTGCTTTGTCAAACTGGGCCCCAGAGTTCTCTGGTAATGGAAAAATATTTGGCTTCTGGTGTGTTTGTGGCTGGAGAAAAACAAATATAACAAAAAATAAGAGCTGAAAACACTGTAGGAGATTGCACTGGATCATACACTCACCCTCTGCTTTACTAAATCAGGACTAGGTGTTTGTGTTATACTCACGTTGGCCACAAGAGGGTGGAAAGTATGAATTCAATGTCATGTCAAAACATTTGAAGTCTGAATAGAATTCAAACATTTTCTCCCAAGTGGATTGAAATATGTGTATGCTTCATAAAGAGAGAACATTTCTGCTCATCAGTTTTTCAGCTCTGTCCAGAGCAGTCAGCTTGTTTCATCCAGTCTATACGGTCTATAATAATTCTTCTCAGTTCTTATTACCAAAAAAGGTGACTTGCTAATGAGTCATAACAGGATGGAGCAGGAGACGGAGAGACAGATCAGGACTTCATCTTCAGCAAAGAGCTCTGTTTAGTTTAGGCAATGTTCAACCCTGTCACATATTGTAACTGTTAGGTTTATTTTTTGGTTCCTAACCTGCAAGAATCAACCAGAGACACAAATTACTTTTCTGCAGAAGAGGGGAGAGAACCAGCAAAGCGGTCCTC
>CAEFZY010006684.1:0-10518 GCA_903066815.1 Brachyrhaphis roseni
ACGTGATAATGTTACGAATATCTTTAAAAGTTTCCTCTTCGGTCATATTTCAGTCCGTTTTCTCATCAATATGCGAGAGTTTAGCGATGTGCGCTCCCGCGAAGGGGATGCAATTCTCGGCAGGCATGCGTTTCTCGGCATAACACCTGTTCATAAATGTTGGGGCTCAGGGTTTGAGCTGAGGAAACCTTCATTATCGAACAAAGGTGTTCGTCAGTCAGACGTCACTTGTGAGACGTTTTCGTCATCTTCATTGCGGAGAAAAGTTGCTCACATAGGTAAGTGCTATCAAACATGGAGAGCAATTGAGCAACTTCGGGATGATGCAGTTCATCCACAGTTCAGGGATGAACTGTGGAAATTGTGCGGCCCCAGCAGCATCAAACTTTGACTTCAGCGTTTCATCACACTGGAGTTCAATCAGCTCCATTTGGAGGTTGGTTGGTGCTTTTTCCACATCAACTGCGAAGGGATTACTGAGCAGTTCAAATCTTAAATTTCTGGGCATCAAAGTCGCCAAATCGCCGGCTAAACTCAGCGCCGAGCACACTGAGTTTTTCAGAAAACTGTGCGCACACGGCTTTCAAACGAAGGAGTGCGCAAGAAGACGGATCACCACCTTCCTAATGCATCCATGTCCGCTACCATAAGTTTTTCTGCCTCTGTCCTGATTGACGCGCCAAAGAAACAGCAGAGCATTATGGGATTTGTAGTATAAGCGGTGAATGCGGCGTCACAGCGTTGCCACCGTATAATACCGGCGGGCCGACTCTAATATTAATTTGAAATTGCCTCGCGGGCCAAATATAATTACACTGCGGGCCAAATTTTGCCCGCGGACCGGAGTTTGACACCTAAGTCTTAGAATGATGAACTCTGATCTTGACAGTAGACTATAATAATGAATAGCATATTAATTATTATTCAATGAATATACTATTTATTGTGTAATATCAAAGTTCCAGTTTGTGTTTTCTGACTCATCTCTAGTTCACCAGTTGTAGAAAGACTGGTTAAAGTTTGCACTTAAACTGATTAGTTTTACTAACTAAAATTATTAGTTTATGGTTAGTTTTGTGTTTAATCTTGTATTTTATTATTGTTTAGATTCGTTTCGTTAAATTATGGCTCTTATTTGTATAAATGCAGAACTAAGTCTGTTAAGTGTTGATTGAAAAGTGAATATTGAGTTTGTTAAAACTCGTGTAATTTTAACAATGGGTGAGTTGTTTTAAAATTATACACTCGAAATTAATGCCAGTGACCATGACAACAATGGCTCTCGGCTTCTGGACAGAGAAAATAAATGGTTTGAAGGAAGGGTGAAAGAGTCCATCATTGCCAAAAACAGGAAAAAAAACAAACTCTGAAGCAAGGGTGAAGGTTACAGTTTCAGCTTCCAAGAATCTGCAAATTTGTTTTGAACCTAATTCAAAAGAAATGACCTGAGCATTCCCACCATTCCACTCCAAACAAAAGAACCAAAGGAAGCAGGTGGGGGATGAGCGAGTTGTTGATTTACATCTGACTGGGAATGAACTGACGAGGATCGACCTCCATGAACTAAAATGGAAAAAGAATCAGATTCTAACACCAAGTTGCTGATCTGCAAAACTTCGTCCTCATAAGATTCCCTTATGAGGGACCCTAAACAGCACTTTAGTCATTCTCTCGGAGTATTTTATGTGATGCATATTCTGTATCTACACAGAAGAAAGAAATTTTTGGGATATTCACTTGAGGTTAAGCTCTGATCATCTTGTTTGCTTATCCAGAAAAACTAACTCAACTTTCATCTAGATGAGTTGATTTTTCAAACTTATATGTTTATAATTTTAGAATGTTCCAAGAAAATTATGTTTAAATACATCAATGGATTAAAATGCATCTTTTGATCTTTGGTTGACATTTCAAAGCTTTTGTTTTTTTTGTCCAGATCTGTGTAAAGAGGAGGAGGTTCTGAATGAGCCCAGCAACCAGGAGGAAAACTCCACTTTATATCAAGAGCAACCAGAACCTCTGCAGATAAAACAGGAACAAGAGGAACCAGAACATCAACAGCTCAAAGAGGAAGAGAAGCAACTCTGCATCAGTCAGGATGAAGAGCAGCTTGTGCTGAAACAGGAGACTGATGAGATTTGGATGATTTCTTATAATGATCAAAGAATCTGCAATGAAGCAGAACCACAGAGGAACCAACTCATCTCTCATGGCTCTGCTGAGGATGAGAACCAGGATCAGGAAGGAAGCAAATCTGAAGACCCAGGAAAAAGGAGAGACCAAGAACAGAAACAAAATCGGAGATATGAGAAAACCAAACAGCAGAAAAGTAAAACTGACAGTTCGAAACTAAACAGGTCCAAGAAAGTTCACCCAGACCAAAAATTATATTCCTGTAGAATTTACAATAAAACCTTTTCTAGAAACGGTTCTGTGACTGGACACATGAAAATTCATGTTGGTGAGGAGCCTTACTCAGGTACGAGGTGTGAAAAAAGATTTACTAGTAAAAATGGTTTAACTGATGACATGCAGACTCACTTGGGTGAGAAGCGTTATTCATGTGTGACCTGTGGAAAACATTTTAGTCACAAAAGTTATATAAATATTCACATGAGAATCCACACAGGTGAGAAGCCTTTCTCATGTGGGACCTGTGGAAAGAGTTACAGTCAAAGAGGACATTTAACTTGTGTATTTGTATTCGATAATAAAGTTGGACTTTTGCAATAAAATGTTCCTTAGTTCTGAACTTTTTTCATTATTAATTATTAGTTATTCTGCTCTGACAACTAAGCTGAACTTGGACCTGTTAATATTGTGAACAGCACAACAGAAAGTTTATGTTCCATGGACTTTTTTTATGTGAAGAACCCAGAGAGTGTTATTTGGTTATTTATTTCATAAATAGTGTTATTTATTTCCTGACTTTTGTTCTGTGAAGAATCCAGAAAGGGTTATTTGATTGTGCTTTCTGGAAAACAATACATTTTTACGTTTAGGGACTCTTGCAATCGTCACACTTTTTCTGTTACAAACTGACCCCGGCCCCCATCAGAGAAAGGAAAAGTTATGTGGCCCTCACAGGAAAAAGTTTGGGGACCCCTGATCTAATCTTTCTGAACACGTTCAAGTTCACACAGTTGAGACTTTTTCTTGTGTGACTTGTGGAAGACCTTTGTGGTCTAAACCTAATTTACTTTTTCATATGAGAACTCACCCAGGTGAGAGGCTTTTCTCTTGTGCTACATGTGGAAAAAGTTTCACTCAGTTAAGCGATTTCACTGTTCATATGACAGAGCACATGATGGCACAATTTGAACCTGAAGTATCAACATTCTCAGTAACTTGTTTGAAAGCGCAGTAATTATAGCTGGGTGACATTTTGTAAATGTAGCAGGTTTGTTAAAAAAAGCATTTCAAATGAATTTAGCTGAAATACTTTCAATAAATCTTATTCTGGTAGTTTAACCTTTCCATTTAAATGTTTCTTTTTACGTAAGATTGTCTCCATATTAATTGTTTCTTAATTGAAAAGTGAATTTGAATGCTCTCAGAGTCATTGTACATTTGTTTTACTTTAATGATTTGGTTAGTGGATACATGTTTGCTGTTACTCAATGCAATGTATGCGCTGGTAGGTTACAGTAGCTCAAAGAATAGACTTTAAAATACTGTCGTTAATTTATAAATCACTGAACAACTTAGCACCACGACACATTAAAGATCTGCTGTTGTCATAGCGACCGTGCAGGTCTTCTGGTTCTGCTCTGCATTCCCAGAACCAAAGCAAACGAGGAGAAGCAAAATTCAGCTTCTATACACCACAAATCTGGAACAAACTTCTAGAAAACAGTAAAACAGCTGAAACACTGACTTCCTTTAAATCTCGACTAAAAACCCACCTGATTAGTTATATTTGAAACGTAATCAATTACGAATTTAATGATGGAACTTGACTTAGTGTTTTGAGAGGTGATTCTGTGTTGCATGACTTTGTGTTTTTGTGTTATGATGTAAAGCACATTGAAATGCTTTGCTGCTGAAATGAGCTACGCAAATAAAATTTGATTGATTTGATTCAGGACAAAAGTAAATATTGATGGCAACAATGCAGACATAAGTTTTATTAAATCATAATTAATCCTGAGAAGTATTTTATTTTGTAACTGCATTGACTTGTTTTTATTTTTGTTTTAACCATCATCAGTCCAAGAAGAAAAGAAAAAGAAAGAAAAATTTCTGTGGTAAATAAACTTTATTATATCTGAAATTCAATCCGTATTATCAATACCTTTTCTATTATCCAAAGCATAAAAACCATGTCAAAGAAAAACTGACAAAACAAGACTTGGGTAAAAAGTACAATTTACAGTAACAAACAAGAATATGCAGATTTTTAAACAAAAAAACATGTCAGATTTCATCATTTAGCACAATTTCCTTCCTCAATCAGAACCTCAGAAAAAAAATGGTGGATGATATTTAGATTCAAGTTTAGAAAACACTTTTACTCTGAAATGATCATTAATTTGTGACCCTACAAGCAGATGCAGTAACAGCTAACGCATCTCTTTCATCCAATCATTGAAATAAACCAAATAAGTACAAAGGAAAACACAATAAAGACTCCAAAACTTTACAAGTCTAAATCTGAAAGCATTAAACTCATTGCTCCTTTAAGAAGCTACAAATATCTCACTTATTCTCTAAAAAAAATTGCTAACATAAAACTGCTAGAATAAAATAAATGTTGAAGTGTTTTAGCTAAATCTCCGATTTGAAATGTGTTTTAAACAAAGATGCTGCAATTAAAAATCCAATCCAGTTATAATTACTCTGTTTCCAAAAAGCAAATTACTAAGAATTTTGGCACTTGAGGTTCACATTATGCCACCAAACCTGTGTGAGTTCTCATGTGAACAGTTATTTCTTTTGAGCGGTGCACCAACTGCAGTTTTCTTGCCGATCGCTGATGATCCGTCTTTAAAAAACCTGATAAGTTATTTTAAATTTTGGGCAACACCAATTTTTTGGTCTGAAATGTCACTAAATATAGCAAGAAACTTGCTGAGCTGGCAACAGTGGAGTGACTATTGTGAACTACAAATGTGCAGACGTGACTTTTGACTAATAGTCAAAAGGGGAGAGCAGAAGAGGACAATGGATGATTTTAGACCTTTGTTGAGGTCGATAAAATCGGGGGAAAGATCAGATTCACAGGTAATTATCGGTTGATCACAAATCTCCAAAAATTAAGGAAAGTGACACTGATAAATCAGTGCACCCCTACTTCACACCTGTGTGAATTTTCATGTGAGCAGTTAAATTTTTTTTATGAGAGAAACTTCTTCTACAGTTCCCACATGAGAACGACTTCGCACATGTGTGAGTTCTCATGTGAGAATCTAAATAGTATTTTTGTGCAAAACTTTTTTCACAGATCCCACATGAGAAAGGCTTCTCACTTGTGTGAGTTGTGATGTGCTGACGTAAACTAGATCTACATGTAAAGGATTTTCCACAAATCCCACATGGAAAAGGCTTCTCACCCGTGTGAGTTCTCATGTGAGCAGTTAAATGTATGTTACGAGAGAAACGTCTCCCACACGTCCCACAAGAGAAAGGCTTATCACCCATGTGAGTTCTCATGTGAGCAGTTAAAATTATTTTACGAGTGAAACTTTTTCCACACGTCCCACATGAGAAAGAATTTTTGCCAGCATGAGACTTCATGTGAGAAGTTAAACGATGTCTTCCAGCAAATCCTTTTCCACAGGTCTCACATGAGAAAGACTTCTCACCTGTGTGAGTTCTCATGTGATCCACTAAATGAGATGTAGTCAAGCAATTTCTTCCACAGGTGCCACAAGAGATAGTCTTCTCACCCGTGTGAAGTCTAATGTGAATAGTTAAACTGTTTTTATGAGAGAAACTTTTTCCACAGGTCCCACATGAGAACGGCTTCTCGCCCGTGTGAACTCTGACGTGACTAACCAAGTCAGGTTTCCTCCGGAAACTTTTTCCACAGGTCCCACAAGAGAAAGGCTTCTCACCTGTATGAATCGTCATGTGATCAAGTAATTGAGATTTACACGCAAAACTTTTTCCACAGGTTGTGCACGTATAAGGCTTCTCACCTGAGTGAATTCTCATGTGTCTGCTTAAAGTGCCGTTTTGATGGAAACTTTTTCCACAAGCAGCGCATGTGAACGGTTTTTCACCTGTATGAATTCTGATATGATCAATTAAACGACTCTTGTAACGGTATCTTTTTCCACAGGTTAAACATATGAAAGGTTTCTTAGCCGTGTGAGTTGTCATGTGTGTCATGAAGGAATTGTTTTGAGAAAAGGTTTTGTCACAAATTTTACAAGAATATAGTTCTTGGTTTTGCTGAGCTTTCTTATGTGTTTTCTGTTTTCCTGAGTCCTCAGAATTGCTTCCTTCCTCATCCTCAGCAGAGCCATGAGAGATGAGTTGGTTCCTCTGTGGTTCTGGTTCATTGTGGATTCTTTGCACATTAAGAGGATTCATTGAAATCTCATCAGTCTCCTGTTTCAGCACAAGCTGCTCTTCATCCTGACTGATGCAGAGTTGCTTCTCATCATCTTTGAACTGTTGAGGTTCTGGTTCCTCTTGTTCCTGTTTTATTTGCAGAGGTTCTGGTTCCTCTTGTTCCTCTTTTATCTGCAGAGGTTCTGGTTCCTCTTGTTCCTCTTTTATCTGCAGAGGTTCTGGTTCTTCCTGATTTAAAGTGGAGTTTTTCTCCTGGCTGCTGAGCTCATTGAGAACTTCCTCCTCTTTACACGCCCACCGTTGTGGGAGACCTGGACAAAAAGACAAAAAACAGCTTTTAAATGTGAGTGAAACAATGAACTATTCACTTTAATTTATTGATGCACCTAAACAGGACTTTTTAAGGGTTTTCTAAGATAACAAACTCAACAAATGTACGTCTGCAGACCAGAATGGAACAAGATGCCAGTCAATATATTAAATCACGGACTTCTGGGTGAACAAGCAAGGTGCCAATGGTTTTTTCTAGTAGCTCGAGACAAAATTTCCAAAGAGTCTTTTTCCTCTATGTAGAACTATATTTTTGCTGTCCTTCAATAGAACCAGCTCCCTCTTCTACATCACTCCATAGCTACTTCCTCCAAAACTGCAGACACAGTGCCTTGTCAAAGTATTCGGCCCCCTTGAACTTTTCAACCTTTTGCTACTTTTCATGCTACAGAAATAAAGATCTAAAATTTTCATTATGTTGTGAAAAATCAACAAGTGGGACACAATCTTGAAGTGGAACAAAATTTATTGGATATTTTAAACTTTTTTAAGACATGAAAAACTGCAAAGTGGGCCTTGCAATATTATTTGGTCCCTTTACTTTCAGTGCAGCAAACTCAGTCCAGAGGTTCAGGGAGGATCTCTGAATGGTCCAAAGTTTTCCTAAATGACTGATGATAAATAGAATCTGCCTGTGTGTAATCAAGACCCCATATAATAAATAATCTGGGAACTGGCTTTTCCCCAGATTATTTAGTCTAACAGCTGTTCGACTACCTGTTTTACAGATTGGAGTATGACAACAAATACCAAAATAAAAATAGTCGTCAGTGAACGTGTGTGCTTCCATTAAAAAAATAAAATCCCACCGTAGTTAAAGCAGGGGTGCTTCAAGTGAGCCAACACTTAGAAAAATGCAGTTCGGCCAGCAGGACAGCGAATCTTTATGACCTTAACTCCTCTGAAAGATTTGCTTTGTGCAAACCGGGGTGTTACACCATATTCTGTGACCTCTGTACATTGTGACTGTTGCACCTTTACACCAAACTTTGCTGTACTGATGGACACAGAATATGATAGCGCTTATCATATAATAGGATCAGGATCAGGATTAGTATTATGACGTTAGTTTTTATTATTTGGAGGAATAATAAAATAATGTCGTTTTTGGTTTTCACAATCATTCAAGAAAAGAAGAAAATAATTATTTTATAATTAATTTGATTGCACTTTTAGCAAAACTTTTTTATTCACAAATGTAAATTCAATAGAAACATTCCTTGTTTAGAGACTTTTAAAATTGACCTATTTAACTACTTTCAGCTGCTCTTTCATTGAAAAAACGGTAAAGCCATTAATACACTCAGTGTATTATCTACCTAACTTACATTCATGTACATGATGCTGCAGTAGGCTGATGTTACTACTGTTATAAGGCATATTGTTTTTGTATGTTTAGTGTACCTAGTTACTAAAAGAAGTAATAATCCAGGTCACAGTTGATCATTCTAAAGCTAAATCTGTTTTCAGATGGAGAGGATCTGGTTTGGTGTAACGCTCCTTTAAATAGCTTCATGAGTTCAGCGCAGCCACAAAGAGCTTCCTTCAACTTGTCTCATCAGTAAATCAGTAAAACGTGAAGGTGTTTCGTACCTATCCGGTGTAAGATGATCTTCGGTATCAGGGTAAAATCCAGCAGTCTGCGCTGATCGTCCATCTCTTCCTCCATCTTAACGTTGATTTCTTTCAACTCTGTGAATGTTTCTTCAGCAGGAGTTACCTGCTGGTTGATAAAGTCTCTCTGAGGCTGAACGCAAGACATTTTCACTGGAAACTCCTCAAATATTCACCTAAAACTCCAAACTTCAGGCAACCACCTCACAAAAGAAAAGCTAATGCTATCCCGTATGCTCTGTTTTTATCTTTCGTGTGTTTCACTCTGGCTGTACTGAAGCAACACTAAACGACTTTTAGTTCTGCGTTGAATGTTCCGCTTTGAGCCTCCGCTTTTAACATGCTGTTTTATTAAATAAATTAGTGTTCTTGAGAGGTCCATTGTTAGTGTAATTTTAGAAAATAATTTATTTTAGTTGTTTGTATACTTTTGTGTGAAAATACTGGCCTGTTGTCACAGCAAAGTTACGTTCATATGACTTATTGTATTTTCACTCTATTGGAAATTAGTCAGGGTTTAGATAAGAATGGACAGTTCTATAATTTAAGGTTTTGATGATCTTTGTAAGCCAGAAATGTTGGTGTGCGATAACTTTGTGATAACTCGAGACCAAGAATAAGTACCGCATGTCTAGTTAGAACAGATTAGACTGAAAACAACACTGAGCATGAATTTTTGCAATAATTAATAAAGTGCTGCTTGAATGAAAATCACTTATCTCTGCTAGGTACCTAAGAGTGATAGTTCATCAAAGTAAACTCCTTTTCATTTATTTTTTTGCATTATTATTCATTTCTTTCAGTACCTCAGTTCACCTCAGTGTATATAAAATAATTACACACAGACTAATGTTTTCAAGCTTTTTCAGTTAATTATGACGTTTTATGCTTTTTATTAGTTATTTTGAATGAAAGCTTTATTTATTAAAGATTTTATTAAACACTTCTAATGTTTAATAAACTGCGACAGACTGCCGACCTGTCCAGGGTCTAACCCGCCTCTCGCCTGAAATGTCTCACTGGAGACAGGGACTCCTCCCGACCCCATTAGGGAAGGATGTAAGAAAATGGATGGATGTTTAATAAAAACACTTTATGTCAGAAATGTGGCCTGACACAGAAGCACCTCCTGCCACCTACATTGTTTCAGCTAAAACAGCTGTTGTAGAAATCAGTGACTCGGCTATTTTTCTACAATCTATGCTTCTGAATTCATTGAAATCAATTTCAAACATTCATATGCTGGAGTATGTTTAAACAGTCATGTTCAATAACATGGAGTATTAAGTTTATTTCAGTGGCTCAGTCAGTTCAGTGAGTGATTAGAATAATTAGAATATTGTAATTAGAATATTGCATCAGACCAACAAATAAAAACATTTTATTTCAGAAATGTGGGTTGAAGTCAGTTATCCAAAAAGCACTTTTAATCTTACAAAGGGACCTCGTTGGAAAGCAGAATTCATTGAGTAAAAGTCTTCTTACTCGATACAACAGTCCCTAAAGTTATTATATTTGCACATCAGGTTGTAGTTTATAGGTTCTGATATGGTTTTAAAACTAAATGGTATTCGACCTCAGGTATTTTAGAAGAACATATACTTCTGTTGTTTTTCCTGACTATGCTGTGGAAAATAGAATATCAAAAAATAGAACCAGAAAGATATAATTGTGCACATTATTTAAATTCATTTGCATATATTTTATTTTTCCTCTATAGAAATATTGCATAGAAGTATGAAAATAAGCAGAAACACCTTCACGTTATACTGATGAGATTTACAAACAGGTTAAAGACAACAAGACAAGATAGGAATTTTTTGGGAACTGAAACTCAAAGAGTCAGGAATAATCTGTTCCAGCTGAAAATATTAAACTATTAGAATGATAAATTATGACTCACATTTCATGTTCTTTTATTTGTATAAATATAGAACAAAGTCTATTAAGTGTTGATTGAAAAATGAATATTGACTTTATTAAAATTCATGCAATGTTAAGGAGGAAGAGATGAGCTCTGTGGACCAGGGTTGTTTATATATGTGAAGGTTTTCC